>JANIMX020000159.1:555672-574864 GCA_024582655.2 Erythroxylum kunthianum | reverse complement strand
GAATAAATATGAATTAGAAGGTGTTGAGACATTAAGATGCATAATTGGAAAGTTAATATGCAAAAAGGATCAATTTGTAAAATTGGAGAAATTAAAGGGCACAATCGTAAATTATCAATTTAATTGTCAATTTTATAAAATTAAGGGGCTGTTACATAAAAAGTCAAAATTTATTGATTTGCATAATAATAACACTGAAGAAATTATAATTAATTATAATTTTAACAAATCAAGAGATCATTAAAATAAATATTAAGTTGTTATAATAGAGACACATGTTATATATAATTGAGTATGTTCTGAATAATATAACAATATATAAATTCATATCTAAATAGGTTTGAATATCGATTCAAATTGTTTGAATAAATTTAAATTTGATGAGTATGATTTTTTATTCAATAATTTTTTAAATAATTAGAGATAAATTGTACTTATAAATATTAAAATGTAATAGTAAATATAATATTTTACCTTTTCAATTCTTATATTTTTTTTGTACTTTATAATTGAATCTTGATTCTTTTAATTGAGCCTTGCAATTATATATATTACAACTATTCTAAAACATTATTTATTATTAGCATTTAATATATCTAATTAACAACAATAAAATATTTAAATTAATTAGTTATATACTTTGAGAAGGTATTTACCGCTTAAGTGTAAAAAGAAAAAAAATGTTCAAAAGGTAAGGTGAAATCCTATGATGGATTTGTTAAGAAGGGGGTCTCACATGGTAACCAACAATAAAGGAATGAGAACAAAAAGCCATAATTGATTTTACTTGATTTATCAAATATTTTGTATTTTATAAGTAACTAATCATAATTATTTTTAATTATTTATAAAATTATTAATTTTTAAATAATTATGAATAATTTTTACGATAAGAATAAAATTAAAGAACTAAAAAATTATTTTATTTAATATAATATCAATAAAATAAAATAAAAATTAAATATAAAAAACTGTAATATGTACTTTTAATAATAATATTTTAATAAGAATTAATATTCTTGTAATATTTTAATAATATATTAATTATACTATTCTTTAATAGTATCTCATTTATTGTTTAACTTTTATTATTTATATTTAATGAAATTTATTATATATTTTTTTATTAATCATAAGGAATAAAAGTTAAATTGTGATTTTCTTATTATTAGTTACCAAACAAACAAAGACCTGGATAATACCGAGAACCTTACTCTGTCTTGGGCGACTTCTTGGAAATCATTGAAGTGTACATGTTTTGAAAAGAATCGTGTATAAAACGAAGGATTTGTGGCAAAAAATTTCAAATATTATCCAGTGCGGTTATCTCATTAAACATCGACAAACAACCGCAAGATCAGACCGCCGAAACTGTTATGATTGCACGTGTACGGTGAGTGGCAACCACTAAACCCAACCCAGAAACCTAATAACGCAAGGTAAATCAAAACCGAAAAATCCTATTGGACAAGCTACCTTTTTATTCAAGTTTCGCGGCAACCCACTCCTTTCTCTCTCTAGGGGCGCCTCTTTCACTTCGAAACTCCTCTTCCTCTCTCTCTACAACTCACTATCTCTACCCTCAAAGCAAAACAAAGTTCGACTCTTTTCTCTCTCTCAGGAACCCTTTATTTGTCTCTGTGACTCAGACCCACATCGCCTATGCCTGTATCTGCAAGTTGACACTTTTGGATCTCTGAATTAGGGTTGCAATCGGTGCAATTTTCAACTTTTTTGTGTTGGATTTTACGAATACGAGGTGAATTAGGACCGCATTTAAGTTTCTGTTGTTATTGAAATGCCTTTCGGATTTTCTGAGAAGTGGGTTTCTCAAGTTTTCTAAGTTTGTTTGTGCTTTCTTTTGGGTTTCTCTAGTGCAATCTCGTTCTTTTTGGGTTTTAGATGTTTTAGAAGTTTGGAGCTTTTGGCTCTGAGTCTGCTTCAGGCTCTGTTTCTTATCGTTTTTCCTGTCTTCTTATTTTCCTCTTTCTTATATTTTTTAAAAAGCAGCATTTTGAATTGACTTTTAGTTTGGCCGGTTGGGCTTGTTTTGTAGAATTTGAAAATTCGAGGTCTTTGTAGGTGCCTGTGATTTAATAGTATGCCATATTTTGATGGACGGAATTGGTTTATAGAAACCTTTTTCCGCTTAAAGGTGTTTTTATATTAGTTTTCAACTGCTGCCTCCTTTTTCCCCTTCCACGCCGGATAATGCTCTACATTTCACTTTGGAGATTTGTGCATGCATGTGCTTTAATCGATTGAAAGAGCTTTTTAGAGAAAATTGGGAGTTCCCATCAATTTAAAGGTGTTTCTGATATTCGTTTTCAACCGTTTGCTTCCTTTTTCCCCTTCCACGTGGGATGTAACTGCACTGCATTTCACTTTGGAGATTATGCATTCATGTGCTTTAATCGGTTGAAAGAGCTTATAGGAAATAGGGATATGCCGACAATTCATTATTTATTAATACTTCTACATGCCTGTAATCTTGCTTACACATACATGGCTCTATTCAGCGTGTCTTCTGGATTCTACTGCTGATGTCTGTTCAACGAACTGCCTCCTGCTGTAGATAGTGATGTGAATGCTATCAGAATTGAATGACATGTTATGGTCGTCTGTAGATACGAGTCTTTAATGGCTCCAACAAGGAAAAAAAGTGTGAATAAGAGATTTTTAAATGAGGTCTCACCTGACAATGAAGCCAGAAATTCATTCAGACATAAGCCACGAGTGCTTGAGGTGAGAATTTTTCTGTTCTTTGTCAAGAACAAGATTAATAGTATAGTCCAGTAGTTTGACTTTGGGCTCAGATTCAGAATCTGTATTTGTTGTTGACCCATCTATTGTGGACATGGACTTGTCAATAATGTGCCTCTTTCGGTACTGGAAAAGGTGTTTCTTGTGTTTTTGCAAAGCTAATTTGGTAGATGTTGTATTTTTATTGACTGTTTGATCTCATATTCTCTTTTTAATTTTATTTTCTGTTTCATTTTTCTGCCCAGAAGTTTGGACCTCAATGGAGCAATGAGGAACTTCAGCGTTTTTACAATGCTTATCGACGTTATGGAAGAGACTGGAAGAAGGCATATATTATTTTGCATTGCGACTTATATCTAACTGCTCATCTCTATTTTTGCTACCATATTTTATGATGTTTCCTTCATGGCTGCTACTTCTCCTTATTGACATGCTTTAACTTTATTTCAAATTTTGATGCTTATTTTGAATTATTTGTTTGTGTAAAGGTTGCTACTGAAGTGCGTAATAGGTCCACAGAAATGGTAGAGGCCCTTTACAACATGAATCAGGTGTGTTCACTGGTCTCTTTTATCATGACTTATTGCAATATTTTCTATTGAATAAGTTTGTTTAGATTAACATCTTGAGAGAGTTGAGCTCTAGTAAGATTGTTTAATATGTTAGATCAGTGATTTTCAGAATGAATTTGTAGTAGTGCTCTTAATCGGTTAAAGTGTAATTTTTTTATCTTGATTTCTACTGTGGTTAATCCTAATGAGGAAAGGCATTATAATCACTGCTTTAGTGGGTAGTATATAATAATTTTAACCTTTGATACCCAATTAGGTATTGATTTACCCAGTGTATAAATAATCAATTTTAATGTTCTAAAAGACCATTTTCTTCACGTATGTGTGAGTTAAAGATTCAACATAGGATTTTAATTGATAATTGTGATACTGCGTAGATGGAACCAAAAAAAAAAGGTGAATTGAGGCAACTAGACTTTTAGTGTTCCACACAAGTGAACTGCTAAATGGATACTTGCAATTAAGACATGGAAATGCAAGTTTATTGATAACAGGTGGTATCTTTATCTTTTGTGTTGGCTACTACCTTGTGTGTCAAGTTGACCTTTTCCTTACTAAGGTGTTTTTGACATTTTTATTCTCTCATATTGTGATATGAACAGGCATACTTATCCCTGCCAGAGGGACTGGCTACTGTGCTTGGCCTTATAGCTATGATGACTGATCATTACACTGTCCTGGTATCATTCAGTAGGCACTGCTGATGTTTTCATTCTTTTTAGGTTATTTTGCTTCCATTGTCAATAAATGTTGGTAGGGAATAGTTTTCTGCAATCCGCCTCATATTAGTTGTGGATCTAGCAGTTTGCTGTTGGTGGAGTTCTTCAAAGTTTCTATATTCCACATTATTCTAGATAGTTTAATAGCTTGGTTTCCCACCTGCGGATGGTGTTTGTTTTTCCCCTGATGTTGATACTGCAGAAGGGAGTGGAGAACTTGTTGGAAACTCTTTAACAATTGTTACTGATTATCCCTTCTTCCTTAACTGTCTCTGGGTAATGGTGTACAGGTTTAATTCTAAATTGGTACCTATATGGTATAGGCCATTGACAAAAGATCTAGGATTTCATTCAATAATGTAATTAATATCAATACTTTAGGATAAATGATCTAAAAAGAAAATTTGCAAAAATTTCAGTTATGCTGTAAGCTCAAAACATTTCAATTAATTACAAACAATAAGTTGTCCATCTAGAATCACTATTTAGGCCATTTTCATTAATTTTTACTTAATTAGAAATTTGGCTAATAGTGACTTTTGTTTAGGGAAGAATCAGTTCTTCCCCTAGCTGAGACCACTAAATATAAACCTGGGTTTAATATGTAGGATGAAATTAGGGTTGCTGGAAACATTATGGACCTGGTTGATTGTAAATTTTTTATTGTTTGCAATTATTAGTTTCATTTTCCCAGTTTTCCCTTTGCGTAGAAAATATTGAGAAAGGAAAGCTATGTCCATAGTGATTAATACTCAAAAGTGTTTCCTTTGTCATTTTATAAGTTTAATCACTGCAGCGTATCAATTTGTGCATAGTATGTAAAATATCTTAGAATATATATTTCAGTATCCACAACTAAATGAATGACTTAAACAAATAATATTCATACATCCATAAGAAAGATAGTCAAATTTATTAATTACCAATTCAAATAAATATCTTCTAAATAGATGGGTGTGAGAAAACATGTTCACACAAACTAATTGGAGAGAATTGATATTTTGGACTAGAGAGAATGATAGCAGAGGGAACGTTTGAGACTACAATAAGAAAAGTTTGATAGCAGAGGGAACGTTTGAGACTACAATAAGAAAAGTTTGAAAGGCATATTCCACAAAGTAGGAATAAAAGAAAAGAGTTACATTTTGTCTAAGAATGGGAAAAAAATTGTATATTGAGCGTTTTCCCAAATTTATATAAATTTTGATTTGGGATGCATGTTTTGATATGTTATCGTCTACTCCAATTCGAGAAATTATATATATGAACAGATAACTCTGTATTTTATTTCCCATGATTTCTTTTAGAAAATTACTTCAGCTTTCAGAAACTAGTTTGTTGGTCTACTAGTAAAAACCGTGGTGTCAGATGCACTTTAATTGGAAAACATAGTAGTTCCCTAACATAATATTGTGATATTCACTAAAATTAGTTGTGAACTTAAGAAATACTATGTAACAATGAGGTCTTGATGAAGCACATAATTCAAATCTTGGGGTTGTGTTTTCAGTAAGATATAGCTGCCAATTTGAATACTTATGAATTGGCTTGCAGCAGTCATGCGATTTATATGCTTTTTTAGTTAGGTTGCAATGTTTAGTTGTTTTTTTTGGAAATTAAGAGTAATTTATATGCTTAAGTATTATGTTTGATCATGTGACAGTGCATGTTTTCTGCTTACTAGCTTAGGCTAATTGAATAGGTTATGACCCCGCAGGAAGCTAGTGACAGTGAACAAGTGAATAGTGATGTAGCAGGCATGTCCCAAAAGCTTCATAAACGCAAGCGACTTAAATTGGAGCTTAGTGAATCGAAAGAAGATATTTTACAGTCACCAACTGATGGATGCTTGTCATTACTGAAGAGAGCACGCCTTGATGGTAAAGCACCCTGGCTTTCAAGAATGCTTTTTCTTGACACTAGTAAAAGGCCTTTTGACTTTATTCTGCCTTGGACCAAGCTTGCACTCAGTAGCATGGAAGCTCACCTACTACTTGTACATGTCTATTTACATGTTTGTTGCTGTTTTAACTTCTGTCTTGCAAGTGTTACTGCATATTTTTATTCTTGATGTCAAACCTTTAAAAATTAGTCCATTCTAAGCAGAATATTTTCCTTCTAGATGAATGAATATGATTCTTATAGGTCCTCTTAGCAATGTCATATGTGGTATTGCAAGAGACTATATACTGGGAGAGATGTGCTATTAGCAATCTAATAAACACTGTATCATATCATGAAGAGTATACGAGCAATTTGATACACATATTCTGTTGATATAACTTTATTATGAGACTGAAATGCGATGCATTTGAGAGCAGTTTGTTGGAGGATTGACATAGGAAATGCTTGGAAGTAGCTGTAAATACTGATAAGAACTAAAAGTTTTACCTCTTTAAGTATGGTAGAATTAGACTTCAGAGAATATGTGAAAATTAGATCCTTCCTTGACATACTGGTTGTTTTAGTGGATTATTTTGTGAGTGTGATATGCTTTTGTATTATCTTGTTTCTGTAAGTTTTACCTCTTAAGTATGGTAGAATTAGACTTCATAGAATATGTGAAAATTAGATCCTTCCTTGACCTACTGGTTGTTTTAGTGGATTATTTTGTGTGTGTGATATGCTTTTGTATTATCTTGTTTCTGTTTAACTTTCTTCATAATTGTAATTGCTATGGCCTGCTGGTGAGATTGCATCAGTACAAGCTAAGTAATGATCAGTGTTTGTTAACTTCAATAACTAATGGTTGCAGGAAAACTCTGAAAAATGCATCCTAGGATTTGTAGTCATTGTAAAGCTTTGCTTATCAGCTTCAGAGTTGTCAATCTCTTGTGAGCAGTGTACTGGCTTTTAATGTAGTAATTAGCCGTGATGATAACTCAACTCTTTCCATTCTGTTAACATATTTCAATTCCAATAATTTCTTGACTCTCTATATTATTGTCCTCCTTTTTCTAAAATGTTCTTGATATTCATGTTTCATTTGGTAATGAATTGAAATGTTGCTCAAGCAGTTTTTTGCAAATGGATGAACTGAGTATACCTAATGTAAAACTTGATATTCCACTTGACAATTTAGGCTGCCAGCCTCGTGTAGTGGGAAAAAGAACACCTCGTGTTCCTGTATCATATCCACCTAAGAAAGATGATGGGGAGAAGCATGTTCTGTCAAAGAAGAAAAACCAGAAGCCAGGTGTTGATGGTAATGATGATGAGGTAGCACATGTTGCTGCATTGGCATTAACTGAGGCATCACAGAAAGCTGACTCTCCTCAAGCTTCTGAAACACCACAGAGAAGTAGGCATGTGGATGCGTTGCCTACACACGGCTCGGATAGGATGGTATCTAACTTTTTCTGTCCACTTGGGTAACAATTGTTGTCTTGCTTATACTAACCTTTCTGTTGTATGCAATAAAATAACTTTTTATCAACTCATTAGTTTCAGCAAATCGAGTCAGCTGCTAGGAAGCATCGTAATGCTTCCACATATGATGATGGATTGGTGGATGTTAAGGAAAGCAAAGAAGACAATATTTATGCTGATCCCAGGTGTACAAGCTCTTTGTTGGATATGGAAGGTGTAGGTACTGTTGAAGTTCATCGAAAAGGAAAGAAGTTTTATGGAAAGAAAGTAAAAGTGAAAGAGCTCAGGAACAGTCAATCTGATGATGGTGAAGAAGCCTGCAGCGGTACTGAAGGAGGACAAACAATCGGGGCTTTAAAGTGCAAGGTTGGAATTGAGGTGTAAAATGCAAAAACTGCTGAGACCTTTGCCATGGATCAAAAGAAACACTATAACTTTTCCTCTGGAGGTAGCTTGCTTAAAAATTTCCTTGAGCTAGATTTACGAATTTCCAAAGCATCCTTCACTTCAATGGTGAAAGAGGCTTAGTTAATTTGCTATTCTGATCAATTTCCCTTTATTTGCGTAATTTTTGACAAGAAAAAAAGTGTTCCAAAAGTTGCAACTGAACTTTTGTGAGAACACTCAGAACCACAAAAAAATGCCATTTTTTGTATTCTCTATTAAAACTTTGAATTTGTTTCTGTTCATATTAGGAAAACTGAATGTGCTGCTGTTAATATTAGGAATACTTATAGGTGATTCAAGATTGGAAACATAAATGGGAATCTGACCTGAGAGTTTGGGAGCTTACACTTCTTATTTCAGTTTCAAAAGAGTAGGCAGAGCCTCACAGTGCATTATGAAGTAAAAGAACAGGGGATCTTGAGTCAAATTTTAAGAAGCGTGGGATTTTCATCATAAAATGTGAAGAACAATCTTATTGCTCAGAAACTGCCCTCTTTCACCTCTTTCTTTGAAAGAATTCAGGAATATCTTTTCCTGTAGTTTTCTTGCAGAAACATTTATTTTTCTATTGCTTGCTGGAAGATAGCCCCTGAATATACCAAATGCTGTTAGAATTTTGAAAGCATATACGTTTAGTAGTGAGATTGATCAAATAGAACCATTGTGAACTATGACACCTCTGAGGTTATCAGATTCTAACAAGTTTTGATATGCTTTTGTCTGGTGACATTATATTTAGTCTTATGTCTTTTTAACATGTATTTCACTTTTTTATGGTTTGATTTTGCAGATGAATTCTCTGCTTTGGATGCGCTGCAAACATTAGCTCATGTATCTGTGATGGAATCTGGTCAGTGTTAAATATGCATTATCTAGATTCTCTTGTCTAATGTCCATGGCAAGATACAGAGGTTTTAGTTCCTTAATGGATTTGACAACATCTGGATTGTATTCATGTAGAATCTGGTTTGGATTCTGAATCATGTGATTTCAATTTATCTGGAAGAGCCGTAAATCTGAGGAAATGATAATGATTAATCTTGGCATTCTTTCTATTCAGCTGGAACACACATTGATGCGTCATTGAATTGCAGCATAAAGCGAAATCTGTGTCTTCTTTGAAAATTTCCATTTTTTGGGTCATTGATGGCTTATTTGTCCTATACACTTCCCTCTGTATGAATGGCTGAATATTAGTTGCTCGAGCTCTCCTTTCTCCCTCTTGTTCTCTTTTCCTCCCTCCCTTCTATCCTCTGATTTTTTTTTTCTTCACTGCATAATCTGAACTATTAATGGGGTGGTGACTAGGTTTTGCATTGTATGCTATTTGCTCACACTTTTTATAAATTCAATCGTTTTTATTGTTGTTGTTTCTGTGTTGGATGTAGAATCTTCTGTGCAGTTGACTGAGGGAAATAGTGTGCTTGATGTGGGTGATAAATCCACAGTACCTGAAACAGCATTTACTAGTGATCAAGGAGACGAAAACAAAATTATAGGAAAGAAAGGAAAAGTACTTCCATCTGGGAGAGAGGTTGAGAGTACTGCATCAAGAAAGTCCAAGCTAGGAAGGCAATCAGCTATTGATTCTAAACCTGTTTCTGAAGTAAAGCCTTTGTTGCAATCTACCAATAATAATGTTTCAAAAAGAAGACGCCAGAACTCGGTTTCAAAGGTATCATATTCAGTAACATTGTTCAAGTTGCATTCTTATATATATATATATATATATTTTCAAACTTTGGTCTTAGTAAGTTACAAAAAAAGGAAGTTGCAAATGTTTGTTCAAGTTGCAGATGCTGAATGGTGAAACTGCTGTAGATCCTCCTACAAGTAAACAATTGCAGTCTGGGGTATGCATAATATCCCTTGTTAAAGTTGCTAGACATATTATTCAATGCTTCAATTAAGTAAATGATTTGCCACTTTGGTGCCCCTAGTTTTATGTTTCTTTGTTGAACTACATTACTTTTTATATGAACTTTTGTTTTCTTTCCTTGCTTTGTGGCTTTGTAATTAGGGGCTTAAAAATACTTAAAGTTGGAAAAGATAATTTAGCTTGTTGGTTTTATATTGGCAACGGTCTTGTTTGTATTCGAATTAGACAGTAGAAGCAATATGTCAACTCATATTAGTCAGCACTCAAATGAGTCTTTAGTACTTGCTTGTGATTCACTCATGCATGTAGGAATCCAAAAGATGGCAGCTTATATCAAGCTTATGAACGTAGTCAATGCATTAGTTACTAACATATAAAAAAACTTCAAATATTGATAGTTTCTCATTACTAACCGGGTTCCTGTTTGGATATGATACTAAGCAAGGTAGAAGTTCTCAAATTAATTTCTGTTCCAACTTATCATTAATTTCGAAGTTAATCTACTGCTTTTACATTTCAAATATTGGTAAAGGATAGATAAACGTGTAACCTTGAAGCTTGCAAAGCTTTTATGTTATAACAACTTAGCCAGCTTGCCAGAGCCTTCAATTACTAAAATACTGGATTTGAAACAAAGCTGTTTCTTGATTTTTAAGAAAATGCATTAGCCAAGAAATTACTTCTAATTTCCGTTTATGTGGGGTGTTGATGCTTTATTGGCTGCAATGTCGAAAAGCATTACATGTAGGTTATTTGTTGTTCAATCTGTTATTATAGATGTTTCTGTTCTTCTACTTTTCCCCTCTTTTGATTGCCTTTAGCAATGAAGCGAGTGTTCACATTCTACCATTTTCTATGCACCTTTGTAGTCTTTCGATGTAGTGAAGAACATATTTGCAGTGGAAGGTAAGCATGTTGGCCAAGTATCTGGTCCTTCAAAACAAGCGAAATCAGTTGGAGGCTCAGATGGTTCTTCTTTAAGTGCTGAGCAGAAAAGTTCAGCAAGTGATATAGCAGTATCCACTGCACAGGTGCCTGTTTCGAGCCTAGCAAACTCACAAGCCACAAGAATTAACAAGCGCAAGCTGGATTTAAAGAGAGCATTGATTACAAAAGAGGGGAAATCCTTCGAGAGCACTATCAGATTCTCAATTTCAAAGCATGATAAAGCAGTCAATCTAGAGGTAAGTAATCGAACATATATTTAACCTGAGTTTTCTAATGCATAAATCCTCTTTGGTTAAACCTTTTTCTTTCCAAATTGCAGGAAGAGCTTTCGTGTTTCCTGTCATCTTCTATGGTTCGGAGATGGTGCACATTTGAATGGTTTTGCAGTGCAATTGACTATCCTTGGTTTACCAAAAGAGAGTTTGTGGAATACTTAAAACATGTTCAGCTGGAGCATATTCCACGACTAACTCGTGTAGAGTGGGGTGTGATACGAAGGTTCTCTCTCTCATTTCCTTTTCATTCATTTTTTTTGACAACTTTTCAAAGATCCCATTTGGAGAATATTAGTGAATCTTATATGCTTGTTTATTTAGTTCCTTAGGCAAACCTCGGAGGTTCTCGGAATGCTTTTTAAGGGAAGAGAGGGAAAAACTTCAACAGTATCGAGAATCTGTGAGAAGGCATTATGATGACCTGCGAACTGGTATCAGGGATGGACTGCCAGCAGATTTAGCTAGACCTTTATCAGTTGGCCAGCGAGTAATTGCTCTGCATCCAAGGACAAGAGAGCTTCATGATGGAAGTGTCCTTACTGTTGATCGTGACAGGTGCAGGGTTCAGTTTGACCGTCCCGAGATAGGGGTTCAAATGGTCAAGGTAGTTGCACTTTTTGACAAATTTTTAGTTTTATATTTATGTTGTAATGTCATTCTGGATCTGGTTCTTGTTTGCTACATTTAGTAAATGATAACTTTATGCCTTCCTTTTCCATAAGTTGAATTTCTCATCATTGTCTTTTGTGGTGTTAGGACTTGCTCTAATCTGTTTCTTGAATTGGTCTCAATATTTTGTTCTTCATTCAAATTTGCATATTTTGAATTGATATTATTGTGACCAGAATGTCTGCTAACCTTAAGTAAGTAAACAGATGTGGGAAAGTGAAAAGGAAAATAAATTAAGGTTTGCTGTGTATATTTTTCAGTAAGTACTAATTGCATTGGTTTGGATCACATTATGCATGGCTGTTACCAATATCATGTTAGTTTCTGTATCAAGTTTACTCTGTCTTGTGCAGTGCCATGGGATTAAAACACTTGTTCCATTTGATTTAATATCTTCATAGGATTAATTCTCTTTACCTTTTTCTTGAATGTTACATTTTATATTTTGTCTACAGGACACAGATTGCATGCCTTTGAATCCTTTGGATAACATGCCCGAATCCCTTAGAAGAGAGAGACTTTACGCTGTATATACAGAACTAGAAATGAGTATACATTCAGATAGTGGAGGTGTGGTTACAAGTGGGAATTTCGAGAATGCTTCTAGTTCCAATAATACTTTGGCAAAGCAAGCACAGGTAGAATCATTATTCAGCTGATGCTTAACATTGTTTTGTTAACCTTAAAACAATAGAGCTGCATGTCTGCTAATTGCTAGTTCAACATTTTACTTGGGGTATTCCTAGGCTGCTTCATATGGTGTTCTAGTTTCCTTCTAAGTATAGGATTAGAAAATCAAATAGAGATACCATTTTGCTATTTTTTTGACAAATTAATTCTTTTTATTATTATCACCCAGGTGGGTGCCAATCATGCTATCCCACAAGCTAAAGCCATAACTATTGATGTTGTTAATACACAAGCAGTAGCTTGTAATCAACCTTCTATGAAGAGACAAGGAAATGAAGCTGAAACTCAGCCTCTTTCAGAGTTGTCCCATGCTCGTAATAAAAAGGTATGTAACGTTATTATGGTACATTATCTGTACTGATTATTTACTTATATTGCTATATTGATCTGGATGGAAATATGCATCATGTAGTCATCACGTTCATGGATGGTCTCAGAGCCTTAGGATTTCCTTTATCTTGGCATCTATTTATTTGTTGTCTTTTGTTTTGGGGGACTTATTGTTTAACCAGACTACTTTTAGATCTTCCAGTTGATTGCCTTTTCTAGGACTGTCATACTAATTAGGTTATATCATGAACTTCTTTGACATGTCATGACTAAATAGACTTTTCATATTTCTTTATCCTCTTGGTCATGTTGGCTTTGCAGTGTTGTTTTAGTACTGCTAGACCTCGACATTTTCCCTGATTAACATATTGATTCTTGACTGGATAATATTAGAAATGGGTAAACGAGTTAGCAGGAGTTGCTTGCAAGACATGACTGCACATTCCCCCTTTTGTCTAATAACAGGAAGGATGATTTATGAGCTTGGCAAGTTTGAAACATAAGTATTCATGTCGGGAAAACCTGAAAAAGATGAATAAATGAAGTGATCTCATTAAGAGATTTTGAGCCTTCTGAGAAACACCTGGTTACTTTAATTTGTATATCAAAAGGAAGCCAGTTGCTAGGAATGTGGCTTATGCAAATATCTATTTGTAAATTACATGATTGCCGTCTATAAGCACATGCTTTGATCTTCTTCGACCATCCATTGATTTTGTTAACTCGCAGGCTTTTCATGTGTTCAACTCAAGACAACCTAATATTCATCCAGCGAATACACTGCCTCCTTGGTTGAATCTGCCTGGAAATTTTAGTCATCCTGTTTGCTTACCATTCTCTTACAAGAGTTCTTTTTCTCAAGAATCAGTATCTACTGCATCTGAAATTATCAAAAGCTCGAGATATAAGGCACATAGAATGGTTGATGCTGCTGTTCAGGTACACACTCTTGGTCTCTTTCTCTCTCCCATACACACACACCACACAACAAAGTTAAAAGAGTGGAAATGTCTGCTGGTATATTCTTTACTTATGTAGCCTCTTGCTAATTTCTGTGAAATCACATGGGTTGAAACATGTATAACCTTTCTATTTCAGGCAATTTCATTGAAAAAAGAACATGAAGATGTATATATGCGAATTGAAGAGGCCATAGATGTTCTGGATAAAAAACAGTTGGCATCAGAATCAAAAGCACAAGCGACCAGTGTGGCAGAGCAGCTCGACTGTAGTTTACATCATCACCAATTGTCCAGTGCATCAGAGTCTCAGTTCAAGGGTGATGCATCCATGTCTTTATCAGATGATGGGTATGACAAGGCCGAGGCATCAATCCCTTCAAAGCTTATTGGATCATGTGTTGCAACTTTGCTTATGATACAGGTAACTTTGAATATGTGGTGACTGTAAATATGGATCTAAATTATTCCTGCAATGTGGGCTTGGATAATGTTTTTTTTTTTACATTTTGCAGGCATGTAGCGAACGCCAATATCACCCCGGTGATATAGCTAAGATAATAGATTCTGCTGTTGCAAGTTTGCAGCCACGCTGCCCTAAAAATTGGCCAATTTTTAGAGAGATAGAGATGTGCATGGGAAGAATCAAAACACAAATATTAGCCTTAATACCAACATGATCCCGTGCGTTGTTTTCATGCTATCCACCTTTAGTCCTAACCCATTCACCTCGAATCCATCCATCCCCCTTGCTTTTTTTATTTTTATGTTACTGTTTCATTTTTGGAACCTTTTGTAACTTCCCAACTTATTTTCTTGTTTTCTTAGGCATTCATAATTTTCACCAAATTCTGTAAAGTGTTTAATTAATGAGCTTAAACAAAATGACATGCCTAAAAGAAAATAAAAATGGCTTTACTGTTGGTCTAAGCAATTTCATGTGCAATAAAAAAATAAAGGGGGCATTTGTTCGTAAGGAATTAGGTGTTCTTTTCTTTAATTATTACTGTAATGCACACTTGATACCATTTACCATAATAATGTAAATGTAGCAAAACTGTCAATCTATTGTGTTATATGGAAACGATTATATTTACTTTTATGTATGGACGTGTACTGCATGTAGATTTGACAATAATTACAACAATTAAGTTGTTTGCAACGATATAAATACTATATTGGATTTAGCATAGGAGTAGGACTTGTTTTTTTTTTTGGTTGAAAATTTAAATATATTGAGCCATTTAGGTAGACAATGTACAAGAAGCGTGACACTAAGTGCTTGTATAAGGGAAATATCCAAAAATCATTAAATAAACATTAAAGAGTGCAAATATCACATAAGGAAGACATTATAAGCTCCAATATCTCGCAATATAGGCAGGTTGGTTGTAACTCTACTTCTAGGCACTTATTTGCATCTTGATGTGTACTTGTGAAGCTAAGTCAGGTGGAAGATAAAACAATCTATAAACACTTCTTTGCAATGTTGTTCTTGAACCTCAAAGCTTTCACTAGATCAATTCCCAAACTCTAAGTCTAGAGTTGCTCAAACATCTCATGCTTAAGTTTTTCCTAATGACAATACTAAAGGTACATCGAAAAAACAAATGTTCAACAGATTCTTTTGCCTTCTTACATAGATAACAACAATTAGTTGAGTTATTGAATTTACTCAATTTATCAGTAGTTTTGAGTTTAACTTTGAAAATAAGCCACATTATGACTACTGTTATAGGGGTTAGGTATTTCTTCCATATGAATTCAGTCTACAAGACATCAGGTAACTGAGAGAATAGCCACAACTTGTTTATTTTGATGCAGAACTTTCCATCTAGTCTATGTTTCCATATATACCTATCTGACTCTATTGTGCATACCACCATACCTAATTCAGTGCTCAAGTTACTTTGAGAGATATTGAGGGGGAAATTATGTAAGTGATCCAATGCATCTGCTACAGTGTGCTCCAAGGGTATAATACCCTGCAATGAGTTAACAGGCTGATGATTGATTAGAGGTCCCATGGATAACTAATTATCATGCCAAATGCTAACAGTTCTTCCATCTCCAAAGAGTGTTATGAACTCATCTTCCATCTCCAATGAGTGCTATGAACTCATCTTTGGCTGTTAATTTTGAATGGGAATTGTAGCAGTATGATATGAAAAATGTCTTCCTTTATGAAGAATTAGAAGAGGAGATATATATTAGTATTCCACTGGGATTTAGTGGGGTTGATAGAATCAAGGTTTGTCGATTAAAAAAGGCGATATATGGGCTGAAAAAATCTCTATGTGCTTGGTTTGAACGGTTCATTAAGCAAAGTTAAGGAGATCACACACTTTTTATTAATCATTCTGCCTTAGGGGGAGTCATTGCCTTAATTGTGTACGTAGATGACATTATAGTAACAGGAAATGATGAGTAGAGAAGGAGACCTTAAAGTGGGGTCTAGGTAAAGAATTTGAAATAAAAGATTTAGGAAGATTGAAGTATTTGCTTGGAATTGAAGTGGCCCTATCAAGTTAGGGAATTTTTATTTCTCAACAAAAGTATGTTACAGACCTGCTCAAGGAAACATGTATGATAGCTAGCAAACCAGTTGGAACTCCCATTGGACAAAATCATAGATTAAGTGAAGCTCTTAGAGATAAGGCAGTGGACAGGGAGATGTAGCAAAGATGTGTTGGGAAACTCATATATCTTGCACATACTAGGCCAGATATAGCTTACTCAATCAGCGTTATTAGTCAGTTTATGCATGATCCTAGAGAAGTTCACCTACAGGTAGTCTACCAAGTGCTTCGTTACTTAAAGGCACATCTAGGAAAGGGAATTTTATTAAAAAGGGGATATAAAATTGATCTGGTGGTTTACACAGATGCAGACTTTGTAGGGTCTCTAGTAGACATGCAATCAACTTCAAGCTATTGGACCTTTCTCGGAGGAAACTTGATATTATGGAGAAGCAAGAAACAGAGTGTGGTAGCAAGATCAAGCGCTGAAGCAGAGTTAAAAGCTATGGCAACAGGAGTATGTGAACTATTTTGGGTCAAAGTTATCCTAAAGGACCCGAATATTCAATGGACCAAACCAATGAAGCTATATTGTGATAACAAATTAGCTATAAGAATAGCTCACAATCCAGTGGAATATGACCGAACAAAGCACATAGAGATAGATGGGCATTTTAATTAAAGAGAAGTTAGAAAGTGGACTAATTTGTACTCCATATGTCTCAACAAGACTTCAACTTGCAAATGTGATGACAAAGGGACAACAACACATTTATCAAGAATGTTAGCAACCTGTGAATGGAAGATCTATATTCACCAGCTTTAGAGGGAGTGTAGGAATCTTGGATGATGAGTAATATTAGGATATATTTTAGGAAAGATAGTATTTAAGGAAAGATAGTAGATCAGAGGTAATAATATGTTCCTAAAATCAAGGGAATAATAGAACCCTTTTACTACATGTTTCAATATCCACTTTTTATCCAATCTTAGCAACATGAAATTTAAATAGAAAAAGTAAGAATTTAGTATGTTTCTCTTTGAATAAACATACATAATGTGTCCTTAGAGTAATGGACTACTCAAGGATTGAGTATGCTAGCAATTTATGTAGGTACCCCTCTCTGTATGGATGATAATAGGCTATAAGGAAAAGGATTGTTTATGCCAGATTATGTATTAGAATGGATATCTCTAATAAAATGTCAAAGTTCATTCTAGTCATTGGGCTAGGAGTAAATAATACTTTTATTGAGGATAAATTCATGGTCTCTTACCGATGGAGACCTCTACAAAAACTAGAGGTAAGGAATGGAAACCCACGGGGAAGGTATTTGTTAGAGGTGACTACCAGGAGCTAATGGGGATACATGAGGCATCAAATTAGGAGGTGAAGGACAATTTTGAAAATAAAAAAGGAAGATGTACCTGAGGATGAAAAACTGAAACTATCCAAGTGACAGCTTGCCAGTGTAGTGGAATAAGCACTAAGGTACATAATCTTGATAAACTTTCTTTGATTAAAGAGATGAATATTCTAGTAACCTAGAAGAATCTAGACGAGGGAGAATCTGGTATTGAAGAGAAAATAAAGGAAGTGAAGAAGTGGAAGAATACTAAGATCAGTAAGAAGTGCTCCAAAGGTAAACCATATCTTAATGTCCATCTTTACTTGGGATGTCAAAGGAATAAACGGTCCTATAAAGTATATGCTTTAAGAGACTTTGTTTTTAAAGAAGAAAAAGCTATTTTTTGCCTCTTGGAAACCAAAATCAAGTTGGATAACTTGAGCAAGTTTGCTAGTTTGGGCTCTTAATGGAAAACCATTTCAGATCACAATTTCCATACTATAGAAAGAATAATTATATGCTACAATATAGATATGGAGAAATTGGATGTGTTGGAGGCTAATGAGCAGGTAATACACACCAGGATCAAATTTCTTAAGGAAGAGGTTAATCTCTTTGTATCTTTTATCTATACTTTCAATACAACATTCCAAAGGAATGACCTATGGTATAATCTAAAGAGTAACAAGGGATGTTGTAATAGGCTTGGATGTCATGTGGAGGCTTCAATGCTAGAGCTTTATCCTTTTCTTTAAGGATAGTCCGGTAGAATTGCATTGCCTGGATTGCTTCTTGTGCAGCTTTTTCTTCAATCTGGTCTGCTTCTTGAGTCCTTGTGTTGAACTCGGAGAAATGTCCTATTGGGGAATGGAGTGCGACTACCCCATGATTACATTCATCACCTACCCTATATAGATCTGAAGTTGAAGGGCACCACAATATGAAAAACTATAATGCAAACTTTCTCGAATATGTTCAATTCCTAGAGCTGGTGGACTTAAAGTATGAAGGGAACAAGTTCACTTGGTGTTACAAGTAGGACACCAAGTGGAATATCAGGAAAAATTGGATATATCACTAGTGAATCTTAATTGGCTCTCACATTTTCCTAATAGTTAATCCACTTTTATGGATCCATTATTCTTGGACCACACTCTTATCAAAGTGGACAATATTTCCTCAAAGTATATAAGAAGTTTCCTATTAGATTTAACAACTTTTTGGTTAAAAAGGGAGGGATTTAAGGAAAAATACTGATAAGATTACCTCTATCTCAGCTGATAAAAGATTACTGACTTGGGTGATATACAAAGAGAGGCTATGAAATTCTTTAAACCCTTTATAGGAGTATAGGGACACTTCAACTATAGGAGGCAAACCCTTTCTTCTTTTATTACTACTAACAATATTTCCCCTAGTGAAGCCAGTAATCTGGTTAGACCAGTGATAGTAAAAGAAATCATAAATGTGATTTTTCAAATGAATCCCTTGAAATCCCCTGGCCTTGATGGTCTAAATGGGTACTTTTTCCAAAAATTATGGAACATTATTGGGCTACTGTTATAGAGGCAGTGCATGAATTCTTCTCAAACAATGTTTTTTTCAAGGTGAGTAATGAAATATCCATCTGTAGGGATTTTATGGGACATGCATCACATGCATATACAGCAGCAGAAGCAAGAAATTTTCAAAAAATTTCAACCA
>JANIMX020000159.1:534001-545900 GCA_024582655.2 Erythroxylum kunthianum | reverse complement strand
AAAAAGAAAAATATATATATAAGAAAGGGATAAGCAGAAATGTAAAGATGTTGGTTACAACTGGGTCTCTATTATGTTTAATTAACAGATCCTTCCACTTAAATTTTAATTACAAAATTATGGTAAAAACTTTAATTACACACCATATAAACATTAATAGACTAATAAAATATAACAAAAATGATACTTTAATTTAATTCTTAAATTTGACTTGAATTAATTTAATTTAATAAATTATTAATTTGCACTAATTAGTTCGATATAAATTTAAAATTTTAGTTAGATCATCGTATAAGTAACAGTTAGGTTTCACAAAATAAATAGGAGGATTTATATATTTTAATATTATTTTTTAACTGAAATCTAAAAGAAAATATTGTTCTAAAAAAATAAATTATTTGAATGCAGTAGAAGAAATTGAAGCATGCATTTGTTTACGAGTCTTTAAATATTATTGAAAAATTGAAACTTTTGACAATGATAAAACATGATATGAAATATAATTTTAATTATTATTATTATTTTAAGTTTTATATTATTTTCTTTGATAATAAACATTGTTGTATTTTTTATTTCAATAAAACATTTTATTTTTACTTCCCTCTTATAATTTTAACCTTAAATCTTTTCTTTATCCAATTCCATGTTGCGTTCGATTTTACATTGATAATTACATATATCATTATGGATAAAGGCATAACCGACGGCTCACTGGTATTACTTACCCAACTTCCTAATCTCTATAGTGCGGTTAATCCAATAAAGTTTCCGAGGCATACATTTATTACAAATATTAACGTAAATTTGCAAAAGGTAGCCGTTTGGGAATGTCTAGTGATGGATTTGACCGTTGGGACAAAAGATCCGTTGCCAACTTGAAGACTGTCTGGTTTGACTTTTGGCTTCAATGACAAAACTTAGATATACGGACATAGTAGTAGTCTCTTTTAGAAGATAACTGACCCATCTGCAAAGGAAATCTCGGTTCATAGAGAGAGAGAGAGAGAGTGAGTGAGAGACCCACTTGGGATTTTTTTCTTCACTCTGAGTTGGTAGTGAGTCATTTGCAATTATGGTAGCAAGAACCCCACCAAAGCAGAGGAGGACTGTGGCTCCTCTCAATCCTGTTCTTATCAGAGAAACAGTCCAGAAGGTAAGTTTTCACGTTAATCCTTACCATAAAGCTTCTTCCTATCGGCTCGGATGTTTGGAAAATAAGAGATATTGAAAACTGGGTATTGGGGTCATTTGGCTTTTCTTTTTTTGAAGATTGTTTGTGGTAATCAGCTTGACCAGCTGAGATTTGTGAAAGCTTTTTGAATCCTGGAAACGAGTCCTTTTAGCTGAGATGCTTTCCTCTTTTTGGTACCTAAGAAAAAAATCTTGGAGAACTATTACTTATTTAATTCGGGTTTGTCAATTTCTTTCTCTGGTTTTGAATTTTGGAAGGTGGATAAATGCATGGCCAGATTGCAAGAGCTCCAATACACGGTGGCCGGCGGGAATAAGGTGATAGCTGGTGTTAGTCTGAGTCCCAGAAGTACTAGAGGATATTTAAGGACTAGTCTGAGGTGCAAGCAAGAATCTTTAAGGTACATGGGCATTTCGGTTATTGAGTTTGTACTTTCTGTTGTTTGTGTGATTATCATTCAGCTGAGTATGCTTACTTCGTAATGCGTTTTTTCTTCCACATTGAAGGATTAAGAATGCTGTTGGTGCTGCACATAGGAAGTCTCCTGTGGGAAAGTTGCCTGCAAGTTCAATAGGTCTCTCGCTCTCTCTGCCGCTCTTTCCATTGATATTGTTGTCCAACTACAAACAACTCTATTTAAGAAAAAAAAATTCTGACTAAAATTTGTTTAGTGCTGAAATGTAGGGGGGGAGTGGCGGAAAATGTCATTACCGGCAATGCTAGTAGGTGAAACAGTTGGAGAGATTCTGCAAGCAAGCCAATTTGCAAGAGAAATGGTGGCATCAGTTTCTAGCAGTAAAACCAGGAAAATCACCCCTGTAACACCAATCACCCAACAGAGGAAACCTGGGCCACAGCCTGAAATTAAGTCAAAGAGGAAGAAGGAAAAGCAAAATAATAGATCAGAATCTGGTTCTCCATCTCTTCAAAGAGCTCGGTCACGCATTATCTTCAAGGTTTCACCTCCAAGAAAAAGGGAGCTCAACAAAGACAATATTCAATATCGGACAAATAAAGTGTCCCCTAGGAATAAACCATGGGCTAAAAAGGCAGTGCTATTTCCAAACCCTTTGTTCCTGTCGTCTACACAATCTGCACATCTGCAGAAGTTTTGCAAGACAAGGTCCCCAATGGTTGCCAAAAACAAGCAGACCACCACTCCGCACAAATTCTTGATAAAGTCCCCATCTTCAGCAACCAAGTTCCAAGTGAAAATTAAGACCCTTTCACCTACAAGACCTATCAACTTGAGCACAGAGTCGCATAAGTTGCCCACAGCTTCAAAGCTTCTTCGTTCCTTTTCACCTTCAAGGTTGGCCAACAGATTAGTTTCTCCGTTGAAAACCAGAAACTTGATTTCTCCACTGAAGGGCAGAAAATGTGTGCAGAAGAATGATGGGTTAAGGAGCGGATTAACCCAGAGGCCTTAAAGATTCTTACTCGGGAGAATATGACTGATGTGTTTCTAGCAATATGGAATTATTTAATTTGTTACTTTTTCATATCAATGCCTAAAGTTGATTCTTTACATTACTTTGAAGTTTTAATATCAATGCTTAATTTTTTGGCAAGCAATCATAACATTAGAATGAGATCACCAAAAATAGTACAAGTAACTAAAACACAAATTTTGCAGCTATTTCTAGTTTCAAAGTTACAAGTTCCATCTATTTTTCTAATCCCAATAAAAAGGGTCAATTAAGCAGATTTTGCAACTATATTATGGCTCAAATCTAGTTGATAATTTCCTCAGTAAGCTAATGTTTGCTTACTTCCTCACCCCTGTATAATATTTCTTTCTTTCCATAGAGCATAAATTGTTGTTGTAAAAGTTGTTTTATAAATTACGCCATCATGCAATTGTTGTTTGGTAGTATGTGTAATCCAATTTAGAGTTGTAAGTTAATCATAAGAATAACAAAAAGCTACTAGCAAATGTAAGATTCTGCATTGGAAGAAAGTGTTCTTTGTCTTCTTCAGTTTCTATGTTTTGACACACATATAGGGTCAAAAGAGCCAAACTATTTGTTTTTATTTCTGATCATGTTCTCGATAACTAGCCAAATGAATACTGATGCTTTTGGGTTCAATGAGTTCTTCCATAGGAGGTTGAACTAGGGTACAATTTCTTTCTCAGTCTGTAGTGCCTTATATCATGACTTGTTAGTTAATACTCTAGTGTGATCTGGCTTCCATATTACACTGTCCTTCATCATTCATTGATTGATTCGAGGGAGGTATACTATCAGTGAGTTAAATCCTCTAAAGTTGGCACTCTATTGCCCCTCAAGCATTAGTGATGATACTTTAGCATTGAAAGGAACTATGTTAAGTAGATGGGAGATTTCACTCCTTAAGAAGAGAGGGCTATATTCTGACCAATTATCAAACCACACCCATATATCTTCTCCATTTTTCAACTTGTGCTTAATATAAGGGTACATTATGTTTCTCAGCTTTAGCATTTGTGTAAAGGTTCATAAGTGTTCCTAGTGATTGGCATTTGACATAAAATTTTGTTTATGAGAAAGTTTCATGCATCCATTTTATCCAAATGGCATTCTCGACTTCATAGAGCCTCCAAATTCTTTTACACAAAGTACTTTATGCATTAAAGTAGTTGAAGTTATCCTCAATCCTCCTTGCTTCTTAGGAATATGATAAACCTTGGATTACATATTCTAGGAGAAAGCCACGTCTTTAAGGAGATCAGTTTTAATTGTTTTATGTATGTTCTACGTGTCATAGGATGTAGGAGTAGTTATGTTAGTGGATAATTATGATTTCAGATATGCTTCTATTATGTAGCTAAAGGGTCAGTGATTTTAGGCAGTTAGTTATTTCAATTGTCTATAAGTATTATGCATTCCAGATGTCAAGGGATAGGGAATACAACTCATTTGAACTTTGCAATCGTGGAGATTCTCCTGTTGGCTATTAATCCTTCTTAAAGTGAGATTCTTGCTTATAGAGAGTTTAATAGATTTTTATTCTGTTTTTATCTTCTTAAGTACCTAGCCTCTACCAGAATAGTCACTTCATTCCATTTAATTTTATCATTTCTAGACCATAGAAAAGCTTTCATCGTACCATCAATCTTCTTTATTACTTTCCTAGGAAGAATGATATGGCAAATCCAATGAATATAGAGATTTCCTAGGACTGAAATAACAAAAGTGACCCTTGCAGCTAAAGATAAAAATATGTTATGCCAAGCATTTATTATATATTTGATTCTTTCAATTAATGAGATATAGTTTGCATACTTGGGTTTAGCATACGAGATAGGAATTCCAAGATACTTTAGTGGCAAAACTTGTAACTGTAACCTTGAGATCCTGGATAACTCATCAGGATTCCTTACATCTTTGGAACAATACAAACTGCTCCCGTCCAGATTAACTTTCGGTCCTGACCAGCTTGAATACAACAGGATTAGTTCCTTTAGCATCTTCACTGAATGAGCTTCAACACTTGATAGTAGGATCAAGTCATCTGCAAACATTAAATGAGAGAGTTTGTAATTTGTGCACTTGTGATGAAAGTGAAATATGTCATTATGTTCAATAAATATGTTGAGTAATTGAGATAGCCTTTCCATAGCTAGGGTGAATAGATAAAGAGATAGAGGGTCCCCTTGTCTTATTCCCTTAGCACAGTTTATTGACTGAGTGGGGATTCCATTGACAAGAATGCTTATTGAATCATATTTTATGCACCTCAAGATCCATTCTGTGAAAATAATAGGGAAATAAAGAGCTTCCAAGCAAGATTGTATGAATTAACAGCTCACTGTGTCAAATACCTTGTAAAAATCAATTTTCCAACAGCAGTTGTTGATCTTCTTCCCTGAATTATATTCCTTGAATACGTCTTGCATTAGGAGAATATTTACTCCTATGGATCTCCCCTCAATGAATGCACCTTATGTTGGATTCACCACAGTCTTTAAGGTTATTTTTCATCCTATTAGCAAGGAGTTTAGGATTCACCTTGTAAATCATATTGCAACATGACATTGGCTTATAGTCCCCCAAGGAAGCAGGATAAACTTTCTTAGGAACTTGGCAAACGTAAGTGTGATTGAATTTTGTTCTTATTTCTCCTTGCTAATAGGGAAGCATGGAAGAATTTAGTAGTTGAGTCCCCATCTTTAAGCCAAGTCATTCGAGCTTTTTGTTTCAATATAGAGATGTGCAGGTTGAGGGCTTCTTGATGGTCCTTAAGTCTCTAAGCTTCAATATTTCTCAGGTGATTATTGTAAGGGAATTTGTAGCAATCATCTTGAGCTTCCCTTAGTTTATGTTGGGGTTCTTTTACTTGCCTGGAGTGAGAGTTGGTAAAACATTTGATAGTTTGTTTTACCTTTTTCAGCTTTTGCAATAGTTGAAAGGATTGGTATCCAATTACAGGCTGGTTTCAGCTAGTTTCTACAAGCTGCATGAATCCCTCTTGTTGTGTAAGCCCATTGAAAAATTGAAAACATATCCTTGTCATCTTGATTGCTTGAGGATTTTGTATAAGGATGAAAGAATGGTGTGAAAAGGAGTATTCACCAAAGTAAGCATACGAATTAGAGTATACTTGTAGCCAATCTTGATTGACTAAAGCACGATTAGCCTTCTTTCTAATCAACATATAACCTTATTGCTTATTAGTCCAAGTAAATAGCCTTCCACTAAATCTAAGGTCAGTAACTTTCACTTTTTGGAAAAGGTTAGCAAGCAGTCTTCCTGTTGCATGTTGTAGAATTGAAGCCCCTACCTCTCTCAACTTCATAATCTAAAAGTATACAATTATAATCCCCAAGAAGCCTCCAAGGATTATTAATAGAAGCTTCAATGATCTGCAAGTTGTTCTAGAGAAGTTCTCTTTGGAATTGAAAGTTGGAAGCATAAACTAGAGTGATATCAAAAATTAAATTTGAACCTGCCAACATGCACTTCAAGTGGATAAATTGATCATTTTCTCTTATCACTTGCAATGAGATTTTGCTTGTATTATAGAAGCAAAATATTCGGACATTGTAATGTGAAAAGTGGTTGGAAATAGCTTCGCATTCAGCACCCAAATTTTTTGAAACACTTGACATAAGAGGTGACTTTATCTTAGTTTCTAAAAGCCCTAGATTTGAAAAGCCCGAGTTTCATTGTTATTTACAGTAACAAAATCTTTACCAAAAATTTAATGAAGAATGCAGATCCAGGAAATAATTTAGTCTATCAAAAAATGCAGCACATGTAATTGATCAGGGACATAAAAACTGCCCACATCATTCTCCCGCCACTCAAAACATCAAAAAGAAACACCATCTTCATGTGGCGCCACTACACATGTTTCATTACAAACAAATCACACCAAGCGAGCTGGTCCCACACTAGATGTTTTCTCTCTTTGCAAAACTGCAACCTCCATGCTTGAATTCATTCCCAAGTAAGAGTAGTGCTCTAACTCACATCTCTAATTACAAGAACAAACATGACAATCTTCCAACTCTTCAGCCATGCATTCACTTGCTTGGAGATGCGAATCTTGTCCGTTCTCTCTGCCGATTGAATGCTCTGTCGTTTGGGGATAATGTTTTTCCTGCACTACCGGCAAGCCGCATCATCTCTGCAAATACATTTTAATCATGCAATAATGCGTAAACTTAGACAAAGAGCAAGTGTCAAAAGGGGCATTCTCCCCTTTCACTATAAGTGGATTCTAGTAATGCAAGTGTCAAAAGTGTTGTTCCTCTCTTGTTCCCTTTTATTTATATACTCTCCCATATTATTCATGATAATAAGTGACTTCTCCTAAGCTTCTAGTAATGCAAGTGCTAAAAACTCCAGTCCTATCATCACTGACCTCAAAATCTAACATCTTACTTTTTTGAAATAGCAAATTCAACATAGCATCAGAAATAATTTCTATTAGGAACGTTGCACTTAAATTCAAAATATACCTAAATAACAAAGATTTCAAAATCAAAGTAATTATATATTTGTTGAAGATATGACTTAGTTGCTTGTTATTATGCAGAATAATTAGACCAATCTTTAGAGATTTATTTGATTTGATTTGATTAGATATTAGATTTGATTTATGCTTGATATCGGGAATATCTTATTATGATTCCTTGATACTAAGAAGATATTTTATATGTCATGTATGTTTGCGCTCTATATAAAGAGCAATACAGTCAATAAAAATATATATGCTTCCTCCTTTTTATGCCTTTTTCATATTCCAACGCTTCAAAACCAACAGATTAGCTATGTTAGAGCAAGCAGGAAGGGGGTTAAGCAATATTTCCTTGCAGATGAGTCAAAGGGTGATGATAGCTAAAAGAATATGGAGATTATTTACTAACTTGGAGTCCTTATGGACTAAATAGATTAATAAAAGGTTTCTCAAACATCAAAGTTTTTGTAAAATTGAGGAAAAAAAGGAGTTCTCTTGGTTTTTGATCCAAGTGCTAAGGAAAAGGTGGGAGTTCTATACCTTTATTAAAATTGACATTGGAAATGGTCATGGTAGTTGGTTTTGGTATGATAACTAGGCTTTGCAGAGTCCTTTATTTCTTAGGGAAGAAATCTCTTCACTCACATCCTGAATTCCCCAACAGGCTAGAGTCAAGGACATCATTCAACAAGATATTTGGTATATGGAATTTAGGGCAAATGAAAGAATTAGTGCTTTATTACCGGATTATGCTCCTAATTCCTCTCATGGTGAAATTTTCACTGGCTAGTAAATAATGGATGAGAGGAGTTAGGAGCAGTTGTAGGGCTTCATCAATTGGACTGTTGCGAAAATGAGGCTTAAAACAAAAAACAAACTCTTTGGAGTGGAGGATTAGTTATGCATGCTCTGTAATATTTTACTAAATCTATCAATCACTTATTCTTTCAATGTCAGTACACTAGAGTCATTTGGAGTAGAATGCAGCATATGTTGGCACTTTATTGCCCTTATCAGTAATAGCAAAGCATTCTTACACGGGTTGACAATCTATGCAGGAGAAATGGTAGAGAAGATAACAATATATCTCTAAGATGTTTGGTGTATAGCATATGGAAGGACAGAAACAACATATTTTTAAATAATATGAAAAGGGATAGCCATGAGTTAGCTAACAAAATTTGTTGCTAGATAAGGGAAATTATTCAACTTCATAATTCGGCATCCTTGAGAAGAAGATGGACCTTAGATTTGAGCTAAAAGAGACTTAGTGAGTGGATTACAATCATGTGGTATTTGTTGCTTTTATTCTAGTTCAAGTGAGCTTGTCTGTTGTAATCTTACATTTGCCATTACTTTTGTACTGAATCCTTTATTGAGTTTTAATGAATCTTTTAATTTACAAAAATAAAAGTAAACATGATGGAAGAGATAAGATATTATTACCATAAAGATGAAGCCAAGATCACTTGGATAGTTTCATCAACAATTTCAAAGAAGTCTCTATCTTCAGGATCCCTAAAACCATCCCTACCACTGTGTGGTGGAGTTTTGTGACTGTCTACACTGTAAAATTGTGTCTACACTGTAAAATTCTTACTTCTTAATATGTCTCATGTAAAAGTAAATAAAGATGATTCTTATCAATGTAAAACCCACATAGAAAAGGATTCTTACGGGTTATTTTGGTTTCAATTAATGAGACTATTCACGTGTCTACAAAATATCACATGAATTAAAAAAAAAAATTAACACTTCCAAATTTGTTATCCTTAAATTTATTTATAAACTATTAATCGCTCCAAATAAGTGAAGAAGTTGCTAATCTCTTATTGTTTTGGTTTCCTTTAGTATGCTTCTCAAAATAATTAAATTAAATTAATTTTAATTTTTTAGTAATTAACATTAAATAGTCAAATATTTTTTTATTTATTTTGTAATAAAATTATATTATAAAAAACAAAATAACTTCATACGTTATTAAATCAATAATAAATTTAAAATAAAAATGTAATTCAATAATTTTTTTGTTAAATTTTAAAGTGGAAACTAAAATTTAAAAATAAAGGATGCACCCTTAATAATTATACCCCTTTTATTCCATTTGTTTATTCTATCTAAATTAAAACCATATGCATATGTATATATTATATATTTAAAACAAACAAATATTGACAATAAATAAAAAACTTAAAAATCAATAATAAAACTTAAAAAATAAAAATAATGACTAAAGGGAGAAAGGAGTCAATGAGAATTTAATACAGAGATTGAGTTTTAAATAAAGTTGCAAATACAACTTGTATCATTTTTTATGCTCGTTAGGTACTAAATATCATTCCATATTATGTCTAAAAATATAAAGTCATTTAATTTTTATGTAATTGAAATTTAGCTCCTATCATAATTAATATTGAAATTTTTTAAAATTTTAATCATTAACTCTATTTATTAAAATTAACATAAAATATTTTATTTTTTAAACATAAAAATTATTTTATGTTTATAATATCTATATTTATATATTTTTCAATTTATAAAATTGACCTAATATTTTTTGATATTTCATCAGCTGGTACAATTTGATATGGTAATTTAGGATAGTACAAAATAATTTTATATACAGTTGAATAATTATAGAATTTAATATTGACTTAATTGTTGGAGATAATCTGATTAAGGATACAACTACGACCTTAACTATTATGTCCAAGGAATTGGTGCGATTTCAAGTCCATTAAGGTGGACTTATAATAAGAGATTCCAACAGGACAATGACTAGTCTAGTAGATAACTTTCACATGCTCCTTTATATTTGGTTATAAGTTTATACTTAAAAAATGGTGGGATGCTAGTAGTTCTAATACCATTCGAGAGCACGTGGTTTTGTTAAACCACATGAAACGAGAAAGGATGTTCTCGTTGTGACTCCTAGGCTAGTGTAAATTTTCACCAATAAGCTTCAAAGGAGTTTGTTGTATATGTGGCTCATATACTGGTAAAGGGGTAGGTGTTGGAGTAGGTGTCTTCTGAACTTCAATATCAAGGTACGACAAGATAGGTTGGGAGTGCGGGGGCAATGCCCCTGCGATACGGTATAGGATTGACAGTTCTAGGAGCTGTCTGTACGATGTCATATGGACACACGGACAACGTGGCGTGATTGACGGGACCCTGTCCTACCGGACTAGGTGACCCGCCCGACACTTCATGAAAACCCACTAGTTGATTCCCAATCCTACTAGTAAGTTCTTATGAAGCCAAGCCTAAAACCTGATCTTGTTTAAAAAAATTTAACTTGTTTTGATAAATTAAGTAGTGGAATTTTAAAAAGGAAATTTCTTTAAAATTTCGACAACATAACAACTATATTTTGAACAAACCCAAAATTTAACGAAACCTGCAAAGCATTTTTTTTTCGTTTCAAACAATTTTACAACCATCATACACTCCACTACAACTCAAGACATCAAGTCCAATAAGAAACAATCATAAGGCTTCCATATATTCATTCAAAAACATGTACAAATATTTATACTAAAACATTCAGAAGCAATAGCAAAAGATCCCATGTATTGACTTAAATGTAATTTTTTCAAAACGATGTCGGTTGATAACACAACCACAAATTTATAAAACATAATATCAAGGATTACAAATCATGCTCGCTAGGTTTACAAAATATGCATATGCAGCAGAAAACAATTTCATTATGCACATTGCAAAATGACCTACACTAGAACTTGACAATAGCAGCTATCCACGCGGTAAAGTCTTGACAATCTGAGCTTCTGATGGTGTACCTGGGAGGTTTTAAAACAAAAGAGTATGAGCTAAATGAGCTCAATGAGTACTATCATTTAGTTTAAAGCCTTTGAAACAATTGAACCTCCGTAAAATATTTTATTTGAAACTTGGTAAGCACGGGAAATCATTTAGAAAAATCCTGAAAATATTTTTTTGAACCCATTTAAGCGAAATGAACATTCACAAAACTTTTGAAAGTAAAATTTATCGTCATTCGAAAATCACTTTGCACGATTGTGACAGAGAGCATTTAAAAGAAAAATGCATGATCCTGACATAGAGAAATTTTCCTTCAAATGCACATTCGTGACAGAGAGCAATTTGCTCTTTTATCAAAACTTTCATCCTTAACCCATTTTATCACTTTCCACCGTTCATTCTAAAAAACATAAGTTCTTTTGCACTCTTTATCTTTACAAAGGGTTTTTCCTTTTGTCTAGCCTTTGGTATTCTTAGGTTTTATGGCTACGGAGCGAAATTATGCCTCGTTTTTCCCGTGCCGGCCAAGTGAACTTTTTGTTACGGAGCGGAATTATGCCTCGCTTACTCGTACCAAGTTCTATATAAAAGTATCCCATATACCGACAGTTATGAAGCAAAGTTCTACAACGCATCCCCATAACGGTGTTCCATAATATATACTCCTACATATGCAAAGGTCGACACAAGGGACATACTGACCGACTCATCCCTTCTGAGTTAGTGATAGACACCCTCGACACTGCCTTGTACATGAGGACGTACTCCGGTCGGTATAACCATATATGAGTCTATATCCTCTCGGCATACCGCAGGCTAAAATGAAACCATTTATAATATGAGTTCGTCACAATTTAACACCATCATGACCTCAATATGTCAATACCGAACGTATTGAGGAGGGCGTAGTTCCCAAATCTAATATACATATATAAGAATCGCGGTTTAACGCAATTCAAAACCAACTAATTCAAA
>JANIMX020000159.1:357960-368972 GCA_024582655.2 Erythroxylum kunthianum | reverse complement strand
TGTATTTTTGTTGATTATTATTATCATATTTATAATCAAGTTGAAAATACACAATTTTTCTTGAAAATGTTTTATGCTAAGATACCAGACCCTTGGGGTAAACAATTAGATAGCATATATATTGCTGGACCGATAGATACTTTAGGTAAACGGATTTCTTTTTTAAGAGATAAATTAAGTGAATGGTGTGATGAAGCACTTCTTCTTAAACGAAGTAAATGCATAAATAGGCGTACTTCTTTGTGTTGCTATGATATGAAAATGCCCACAATGATTAGATGTGATAGTCCATATTATTATCAAAAAATGAAAAAGAAATATAAAAAGAAAAATATTTCAAGAAAAGATATTTTAAAAGAAGAAAGGCTCGTTTTTACAAACGAAAATTTGGATTTAAACCAAGAAAACCTTTTTATAAAAGGAATAAACAAAAAATGAATCAGAAACCGATAACGGAATGCCAATGTTATTTTTGTAAAGAAAAAGGACATTTTGCTAATCAATGTCCAAAACGGTTTAATAAGAAAAAGATAGAAATAGATTATGATATTTTACAATTGATAGATAATCAGGACTTTATTCAAATCAATACATTTGAAGACTGTTCTTTTGATAATACTGTTTTTTATTGAAACTGATACTGATTATGAATCATCATCGTTAGATTCTTTGTCTGAACATGAATGAAAGAACATAAGCATCCTCTTCTTCAGACAAGATAATTGAAACTATATAACGATTTGGTAAGTATAGCCAAGAATCTTTGATAGATAGAAAACTGTTACAAAAAAAACAGAAAACTGATTTTTCTATCACCTCGCATAGTGGTTTTAAAACCTCCTTGTTATAAAAATTAGGAATTCCGACCCGGAAACATTTGATGTATTATGGTATTAACCTAAAAGAAAAAGTGTTAGATATTAATATCACATCGAATAAAGTAATGCTTCCTTTATTAGCAAAGAAAGATATTATGCGAAAACTCGATAAATTACCAAAAGAAAAGAAAGAAAAGGTTGGATGGGTTCACATAGGAACAATCCAAATAATCATTCGATCTACCTTTCGAGAAGGTTTTGATAGTCCTATTACTCTAGCAGTAATGGACAATAAATTGGAAAATCCAAAAGAATCATGTTTGGGTATTCTACGAGGAAATCTTCAATATCATAAATTGATTTTTAATATTAATCCCAAGATTTCTTATCATCTTTCTGATCATGATTTTGATAAAACTCTTGCTTTGATACAAGATTTTCAACGAAAAGATTTGATCAAAGATGGAAATCGACCTTACTCCTTCACATATATGATCTCATATGCTTTGTCAAATACACATCATACTGATTGTTTTATGTCAATTGATTTTATTGATATTCCTCATTTGTTTACTGATATTGAACGAATATTTCCTCCTCATATGTTTGAAAGTGAAGAAGTTGAATCACAATTTGCTATTGATTTACAAGAAAAACCTCTGTTATTAACTAATAAGTTACCTCCTAGATTGTCTTATACAGATGCTGGAGCTGCATATGTTTCAACTATTAAGTTGATTAAAACATATTTGAATTATAAGGTCAAAGGTGAATTTTATAATGACATGCTCTATGTGCCTTGTGAAATTCTCCTCGATACAGGAGCAAGTGGTATCTATATTAGTCGCTCCTTAATTGGACAACTGTCTGAATTCAAATTACAAGAAAATTATCAATATGTTAATTTTAATGGTGAAACACACCAACTTGATGCTGCTATAGAAACACAGTTGAAATTAGGAGAGACCCTTTTACCAATTTGATTGTTTGTGGAAAACAAAGGATTTAATCTACAGATAATGTTAGGAACTAGTTTCTTAACTTTAGTACAACCATATAAGATTATCCATACGAGTTTACATATAATTGTCCAAAATAAATTGCTTTATTTGCCACGGATATGACTAGTCCAACTAGTATTTATATTCCAATAGGAATCACTTATCCTGATTATAAAGCTGAATATTTTGCAGCTTATATTGATAGTGGCGCAGGCTGGTGTCTCTGTCGACCCACATGTTTTCCCTCACAATATCATACGTCGTTAAAACCTATCATTGGACTCGATATTTCAAATCATCGTATTCCTTTAACCCTTGGTGTTAACCAACCTCAGATTTTAGTAGGATCATTTTTAATCAAATGTCCTCCTTTTTACTTTCATGATGTTGGAACCGATATTTTATTAGGCAACAATTTTCTACAATTATTCCATAAAATTTTGTTTGACACACTCAAGCATCAGATCCATTTCAAGAATCCTTGTGGTCATTGGATTATTGTTCGTCACCGGCTTCGTGCCTATGCTCGCCATACCCCCATTTCCTTTCAACCTCGCATAGACCAACGTGGTGTAGGGTACCAACACAACCCTATTTTCCCAAAGGAAAACCTTTGTTACGTTTAGAAACCCGATTACTCCTTATACAAGAAGGATTAGATTTAGTCAAACAAAGACTACAAAATACCTATTCTTTGAATCCATTATCTTTTTGGACTCAAAATAAAATAGAAGCAAAACTTGCCATGATAGATCCCCAAAAGATCATTCGTGTTCCTGCCATGAGATATAGTCTACAAGATCAAACAGAATTTAAACTACAATTAGAATAGTTGTTACAACAACGACCTATACAGGCTAGTACATCTCCACATTCTTCGCTTGCCTTTATGGTAAGAAATCATGCTAAGATTGTACGAAATAAAGCCCGAATGGTAATGAATTATAAAAAGTTAAATACCAATACAGTCTTTGATGAATATTTTTTACCTCATAAAGATACATTGATAAATTTAACTGTTGGAAAAACAATCTTTTCAAAATTTGATTGTAAAAGTAGTTTTTGGCAGATTAAAATGCATAAAGATAGCATTCCATATACTGCCTTCTCTACTCCTCAAGGACAATATGAATGGCTTGTTATGCCGTTTAAATTGAAAAATGCACCTCAGATATTTCAAAGAAAAATGGATAATATCTTTAAAGATATACCTTTTATATATGTATATGTTGATGATATTCTTGTTTGTAGTTCTACACTGCCACAACATATTATCCACTTACATGCCTTTATTGATTTATGTGAAAAACATGGTTTGGTTCTTTCTGAAAAGAAAGCTAAAATTGGACAATCTACGATAGATTTTCTTGGTTTAGAATTAAGTAGTAATGGGATTAAGTTACAACTATATATTACTGAATGAATAGTTCAATTTCCTGATAAATTACTTGATAAAAAACAAGTACAAAGCTTTTTAGGCGTATTAAATTATGCCTCCGATTTAATACAGAATCTTGCTGAGTTAAGAAAACCTTTTCAAGCATTATTAAAAAAGGATGTACGATTTCACTTTACTCCTTGTTTGATTGATCAAGTCAAAAAAATAAAAGGACTTTGTACAATTGCCACAACTGGTTTTACCAACAGATAAAGATGATTTAATTTTAAAAACCGATTAATCTAATACATTTTGGAGCGGCGTATTAAAACGCAAAAATACTGATAATACATAAACTCTTTGCCGATATACCTCATGTACGATTTTTGATACTCAGAGTAGATATCATATTAATGAAAAAGAGGCATATTGGTCAATTGATATAACATATTGGTCGACTAATATATCAACAAATATTACTACAAACTCTCAGTATATCAAATTTGACAACTTTAATCTATATTGAGCAACCACTAATATAACCAGTCCTCCAAAAAAATAATATGATTTTAACAACTTTAAATACTCAAACTCCATTTGTTTAATGCAATTATGATTTAAACATTTCCCAAAATATTCCATGAAGAGAGTTTAACATATCAAAAGTCTTTAAAAAAAGTTTTAACACCTTTTGATGAATGAAAAGACTCGTCTAATAAAGTAGGATTAAATGTTTATGTATGATGGACCTTTATGATTCTCAAAGTGACTAAATGATATTACAATTAATATTATAAAATATAAAATGACTTTGATGTTTCTTATTATTCTTTTGTTCTTGACTTTCTCTTTGACAGTTGCAAATACTAACTTTTGTTTATTATCTTTATTAACTACTGTCTTGAGTTTATGACTATATCTTATTCTTAAATTGCTTCTCATCAAAATAATAAACTTATTAGTAGTACTTATGTTTTGTTATCATTAAAACATCAATTGGAACCTCTCTTATTTCAACATGTTTCTTTTACTACATTATTTGCTCTATAATAAAATAAGCTTTAAAAAATTTATTATATTTCCTTACTAGATTTCCAAAGTATACTTTAATCCTTACCCTATGCTTAATAAATTCTGATCATTTTTTAAAATTAATTAATCTTAAAAAAATTAAGTTATTGTTTAGATAAGTAATGTACAGTGTTTAATATCTTTCAAGATTTCATACTAGTTAGGGACTTGTGTATTTTCTTTATCGTCCCTCTAATTAAATAGCGTGATAACTCTTTTCTTTTTTCCATTTCGTCATTAGTATTCATATGATGAGTATGTGTGTATAAGAACATGGCCAAAATATTTTTAAGTACACAAATACATATAATATCGTTGAAAATTATCTTGACCTTTTTGTTGTCTCTAATTCAAGTGATCTCATAATTGTTTCTTTTGAAAACTTCTAACCTTAAGAAATATTAATTACTTTTTTCTAACTTTATTATATATACTAGGTGATATATCAAACATTTTTCTTTTCCATCATATAATTGCAGGATCTTGACTTTAATTGTATTTTAGTTAATTTTATTTATATAATTCTTTATCAGATAAGCGAAAGTTTTCTTCTTGTTGGTATTATATCTTTAATGAAAAGGCTTATTATTTCTCTCAATATGAGTCACTAAAGTGCCATAAAAAACTAATTTTATATTGCATTCTCACTCCTTTGTTCTCATTTTACAATCTTAATTTAAGATAATTAGAATTAAATATTTAACTACTACTAGTTTGGATTTCATATTATTTATGAAACATATTATCTTATTTTTATATTGATATATCCTTATTTTTTTCCTCTTCCTATTATCTTTATTTTTTTATTAACCTCCGTCAATTTGTTGATGTTATTAACAATAATTTTATCACAAAACATTTTATTATACTTCTTACTCAAATTATTTCATTGCCATCATATACCTTAACTTACACACTCCTTACTCACCTTCTTTATATTTACTTATAACCTTTTATTTTTGCTAATATTATCTTATCAATTGTATTCCTTTTATTGTGATTAGATTCATTTTCCCCATCTTCTATGTCTATTATAATTCAAAAACAACTGATGATCTATTTTCGTGGACTGAAATTCAAACTACACTCTTAAATCTTAATAACTAACGCATATCTTCTAATTTATTAATATTTTTCTAATAATCCGATTTTATATATCATATTTAACCTCATAATATCTTTGAATCATACTATATTGATTATAAATTAAATTTGACCAACTCATCTTCCAATTGGCTAACTAATTTTGTAAAGGACCTTTCTAATTTATTATGCATCACTATTTTTCTACTTGATATTTAAACTAATAACAAGTGTAACAAATATAAGAGAGCTCGAGTTTCTTAAGATTTTGTATTTATAATAGAAAAAAATGTTTTCATTACTTCCAACCTTCACTATAAGTAAAAACACATGAAGTATATTTTTGAAATCACTATAATAAGTAAAAAGGCAAAACTTCACATATTAAGAAAAAATAAAAAATTATCAAGGAAAATGAGAAAATTTTAGTCTTATAAATGAAATACTTCATAATTTAATGAAAGAATAATATAAGCTCTGGAGTCTTATTTGATCTTTCAAAACTCAAACAAGAAAAACTTCATTTTGCATTTCTTTGATCTTTCACTACAAATCAAATCAATACTTCTAATTAGTTTACATTTATATCCCTTTCGTCTCCAATTTTGGTTTTCAATTTTTAATGTATTTTCTTTATTAAAAATAAGAATATAATAATTTTATGGTTAATTTATAGTTGCACAATTTTTATGCCAATAGAATTTATGTGCTTCTTTTGCTATATTTTAAAAAGTTTTATAACTCATACTTTTTTTTTTCTAGTGGTTCACATTGAAGTGATGTAAACCAAATTAAAGGTTATATTGTGGGATTAATGAGAAGTTTGAGAAAAATTTAAAGATAAATTTAGGTATTTGCCAAAATTTTTATACTCCTTACTTTTGTTATAAATAAGAAAAGATAGAATATACCAAAGGACAAAAAGGTCAAATAAGTAGGAGCTTCCTGAAAAACCATACTACAATTCTATATTCCTGGTTTAGGGAGAGAAAGAGAGAATAATTGAATACGAATTTCAATTCAAAATTTTAACTTTAAGAAACTCCAATACTCCCTCCATTCCCTCCACAATAGGCCCAAATAAAATAAATCACCTTAATTAAAATTTTCTCATCTATATATATATATATATAAAACAAAAAAATTACCATAAATTATAAAACCCACCAGTTACTGTCTATACCATCTTCCCTTTCCCTTTCCATTTCAATTGGATTTCAGATCCAATCTAGGGTTTTCATCCCTTTTTCATTTCTCTGTCGATCGCTCTTTCCCGATCCGCTTCTCACCACTCTGTTCTCTAAATCCCTTGTATTCGATTTTTAGTTTTCAATATCACTAATACTTTTGAGTATAAAGAAAATGGACGCGATCGAAGAATTGGCCCAGCTTGCGGAGTCTATGAGGCAAGCGTCAGCAGTGCTCGCAGACGAGGATGTTGATGAGACGTCGTCTTCTTCCACCTCCCGACGCTCTTCCACTTTCCTCAACGCCGTCGCTCTCGGCAATGTCGTAAGTTCCTCTTTCTCTCTGTCGGATGAGGAGTTCGATTGTTTGATCTGTTGGATTTTGGATTAGATTGTTTCAGTTCATGATTAGTAATGCTGATAATTGCTTGCATTTAGTACAATTATATGGATGCGGTTTGATATTTGTGCACGTGTCTGTATGTGTATGGACTAGAGATTGTAAGGTGCAGCAGTTGTCAACAAGCATTGCATATGTGAACGCCATGATGACCTAGCTTAGGAAGGCAGAACTATACTGGATGCAGTTTTGAAATGGGATTTAGTTGAAGATCTTTTGTTTTGGTTTAGGTTCAGTTATTGAGTATGCAATGTATCTTACTGTTCATCTGCTGTCCATAGATGTTATCTAGATCATATAATTAGTTTGGTGTTTCATCTAGATTGGATTCTTACTGATGTGATCAGTGGGGAAGTGGCTCTATTTGCTTCTCTCTAAAAGCACCAGCATTTGGGAATGCAAGAGAAAAGATTTGGATAATTATCAAACCTTTGGATATTTTGCTTCTTTTCTGCTTCTTTTCTTTGGAGCCTTGTTTTATGTTGTTTGTTTTGCAATGAGATATAGTTAAATTTTTACATCTCTTTGTATGTTGATTAGGGTGCTGGTAAATCGGCTGTCTTTAATAGTCTAATTGGACACCCTATTTTGGTAAGTAGGTTTGGTTTTTCTCTTACTACTTTTCTTGAGCATTTGATTTTCCTTTTTGGAGTTGTAATAGCTTTTTTATGTGGTTCAATTTGATAATGGCAGCCAACAGGTGAAAATGGTGCTACTCGAGCACCAATAAGCATTGACTTGATTAGAGATGGTTCTTTAAGCAACAAATCAATCATTCTGCAAATTGACAACAAATCTCAACAGGTTTCTGCAAGTGAGTTTCCCTACTAATGTACTTTTGATTGATCATCGGTCATTTTGTTATACAGTGCTTCGTGATTATTGCATGTTAGTAACACTTGCACATATACAACCTTGCAATGACCTCAATACATTATTTTTTGGATGCCTCTAATCTTCTTTGGTCTTTCTAAAATGGCACATGATAGGTGCTCTTCGGCATTCTCTACAAGATAGACTGAGCAAGGGGTCATCAGGAAGGAGTCGGGATGAAATATATTTGAAACTTCGAACAAGTACAGGTGCATCCACTTCTTCTTTGAACATTTATTCACAAAACAATTGCAGATATGTTCTTTATGACGTAGAACATTTATATTAGTCTAATGTAGCATGGCATCATTTTATGATTGCAAAGTTTTCTTTATGGTATTCTTGTGGTTTGTATTTAAATATGGCCAATCCCTAACCACTTCCCGTGATTGAACTAATAGTAGGCAAGCTTCCTGTCCTTTTCCATTTATGTATGTGTAGGAAATCTTGGATGGTGAGTAATATTAGGAGATATTTAAGGAAAGATAGTAGATCAGGGGTAATAATTTATTCCTAAAATCAAGGGAATGAGTTGTAGACTTCCTTGTGTACAACTAACAGAAAAGTGTATATATATGTATATAGATTAGAGTGACAAATATATAACAGAACCCTTTTACTACATGGTATCAGAGCTTGTATAGGGTTTCTGAAATTTCCGCCTTTGTTTCTTGTTAATCCCAGCCTTAATTGCTGGTTCATTCCTTATTATTTCCACCCTTCATTGCTGGTTCTTCTCCCTATTCATTGCTGTTTTTTTCCACCTACTATTTGATCCTATTTTATCATGACGAATGGTACATCGTCAATACCATCGCCACGATTGTCTTCAAATATAGAAGAAGAGCAAACTATTCGAAGCACAATAGAACTTCAGAACATCCAGGCAGCATACAGACTAAATGGAAAAAATTATTTGAAATGGTCTCAACTAGTTCGAACGTTCCTAAAAAGAAAGGGAAGTTATCTACTGGAGGTAGCGCCTGAGAGTGGAATAGTAGGATCTGAAGCGTGGGAAGAAGAGGATTCAACGATCATGTCATGGTTATGGAATTCCATGACTTTTGACATTAGTGATAGGTGTATGTTTCTCCCTATGGGATGCCCTTCAAGAGACGTATTCCAAGGTCAATGTTGTAGCTCTTACATATGATATAAAGACAAACACAACTGGAGCAAAACAAGGAGCAAAAAAAATGACGGAGTATGCCTATTTTCTGCAAAACCAGTGGTAAGAACTAGATTATTATAGGACACTTGACTTAAACTGCAGCAAATATGCAATGGTCATCAAAAGGTTTATAGGAAGGGACCAAGTTTATGATTTCTTGACTGGCCTAAATTTTGAATTCGATCTTGTACGAATTCAAATTTTGAGTAGATCTGAATTTCCCTTTCTAACCAAAGCAATATCCCTGGTTTGTGCAGAGGAGAGTCGTAGGGGCAATATGTTAGTCACCTTCAACTGAAAATTTAGTTCTTTTAAGCTCTAAACCTTAGGGGTTGGTACTAGACAAACTTGTTGTGGACAAGACCAATTGGTCAAGTGTTTAAGAGGATTGTGAAGAGTTGTGGTGCACATACTGCAAGAAACCACAACACACCAAAGAACGTTGCTGAAAACTACATGGGAAACCATCCACAAACAGTTGTGAGTGGTGTTAGAAAGGTGGCCAGCAAAGGCATGCTCATGTGTTGTTTTAAGACCCAAATCAAGTGTTTGAATGATTCAGTATGGAGGAAATTGAGAAGATTAGAAGTATGTTGGGGACTGTTGAAAAACCAGTGACTAACAATTCTCAACTAACGAATCAGGGTATGTGTTCATTGACACTTTCAAGCAAGGCTCTAATCTCTCTTGGGTTAAATGCTTTAGGTAATGAGCTTAGGAATGTCTGGATCCTTGACTCTGGTGCTACGGACCATATGACCCATATTACAAACAAATTCAAAACTTATACTCCCTGTCTTAGCAATAGAAAGATTTTTGTTGCTAATGGTTATGCAATCACAGTAGCAGGAATAGGAGATGTCTAGATTATCCAAAACCTAGTGGTTGAAGATGTGCTCCATGTTTCCCAGTTATATACAAATTTGGTTTCCATACAAAAGCTTGCCAAAGATCTAATTGGCTGTGTCATATTCCATGATTCCTATTGAGAATTTCAGGACTAGGGTTTGGAGAAGAGGATTGGACTTGCTAAGGAGCATAATGGACTTTACTACTTGGATATATCAAGTCAATCGGAATCCATGGTATCCATTAAATCCCCTAAATTTGTCCTCTGCATTGTTTTCTTCTTCCATTAAGGATGTCATCTGGTTACATCATAGGTGTCTAAGACATGTGTCTTTTGCTGCATTGAAAATAATGTTTCACTCTCTGTTCAAGGGAGTTGATGTTCAGTCTTTTCATTGTGATATTTGTGAGTATGCAAAACACACTCGTGTACCATTTCCCACAAGTAATAATAGATCTTCTTTGCCTTTTTTCTTAATCCATAGCGATATTTGGGGGCCATCAATTGTTCCAAACATCTCAGGGTCCAAGTGGTTTGTTACATTTATTTGTGATTGCACAAAAGTCTTATGGATCTATTTACTTAAAAACAAGTCTGATGTGAGTCATATTTTTCCTATCTTTCACGCAATGATTCAAAATCAATTTGGTACCAAGATAAAGCACTTCCGTTCAGACAATGCTCGTGATTATTTCAATCAAAATTTGAGCCCATATTTCCAAAAGGAAGGAATCATACATGAATCATCTTGTATCACCACTCCACAACAAAATGGAGTGGCAGAAAGAAAAAAAACTAACACTTTCTTGAGTGCACTAAAGCCTTATTGTTTCAACAAAATGTGCCAAAAACATATAGGGCGTCGCGGGTACAAGTGGGGGAGTATGTTACGAGCCTACTTATCGTGGGCTCAACTTGTCTTAGGTTCCATATGTTTAGGCCCATTGTCTAGATTGTTCTACAATAGGTGACTCAGCATTATGAGTTAGCGCTGAGGTGGCCTGGAACACGCTGAGGTGTCCCGATTAGTGGTGAGGTGGCCCGGATACGCTGAGGTGTCCCGGCATATTCTTGGCCTATAAATAGGCCAAGTCTAAGCCCAGTTGTAAGATATACAAACTCTTTCAATATACGAAGCTTTGGCAAATTGAGAGCGTCTCTCTCTAGTTTCTCTCTCTAA
>JANIMX020000159.1:347489-357860 GCA_024582655.2 Erythroxylum kunthianum | reverse complement strand
AGGCGACGCCGCCGACTCGCTACCGCGATGCTGCTGACTCGCTACCGCCTCGATGCCGCCTCGACCTGAGGCGGCCTGGAGGCCACCGCCTCACGCAAAAAAGGCGGGAGCGACAACTCGTCGAGTTGAGGCTGCCGCATCGAAGCGCTGTGGTGACTGAGGCGTACGAGGCGCGCCTTGGGGCGGCGCCTCTGTTCGATTTTTAAAACCATGCTTTCAAGTAATTTATGTTCCACTATGGATTTGCTTCACTTGGACATCTAGCTTTTGAGAATGATATAAGCCATGGCTCATATAACACTTGAGCATTTTTTGGGCTAAGTTTTGATAACAATGTGATGAGAAAAGGAAAGACACAGACCTGCATCTTAAAGTTATAGTGTCTAGCAATCATCGACAGTAACATTATTTGGTTTCTTTGAAGGTACAAAAATGATTGAGAAATTGGACATTGGTATTCTTTGTCAGGTGATCAACAGAAGTAACTTCTTACTGGATCAGACCTTTTATCAAATGCTATCATCTTTAATCAAAATTGCTCCTTGAACTTGCTTGAGCAGACTTGAATACCTGCTGCAAACCTTATTTCCTTGTGTGCTACTAGGTTCATAGGATTTTTCAGTATTTCATAGTTACTTGTAGCTGCAGTCCTCGACTGCTTAGGTATATTATCGTCCATTCGGGAAATACTGTTTTTTGGGAATATGTGAAGATAAGTTAATTATAATATGAAAAGAAACAAAAAGAAAGAAGGATTTTGTTCCTTTTGATAAATTTATGACATTGTTCTTACTATTATCTTTTTACTATTTACAGCTCCACCTTTGAAATTGATTGACTTGCCTGGATTAGACCAAAGAATCATGGATGATTCACTGGTGAGAAGCTGATAAGTTCCCTTCAGTTTTAAGTTTTAGAATGAGAATTATGGTGGATATTGGTTATTTTTTACTTCTAAGATGCTGTGATTTACAGCTTCCCTTTTAAACTTATCTTTGTGAACACTTCTAACAATTTGACTACTTTCTATTCCCAGATTAGTGAATATGTTCAACACAATGATGCAATCTTGTTAGTCATAATACCAGCTGCTCAGGCACCAGAAGTTTCATCATCAAGAGCCCTCAAAATAGCGAAGGAATATGATTCAGAGAGTGGGTCAATTGTTAAAGTTGCATAATTCGTAGTTTGGACAATGATTCATTATGATAGTAGTTTACTTCGGTCTATTGTCACTCACTCAGTTCCTTTCTTGCCTTCACTCTTCGTAGTATTCTTTAGTTGATTTGTGTTGCACTTGTTCTTATTGTAGGTACCAGGACAATTGGTGTAATCAGTAAAATTGATCAAGCTGCTACAGAATCAAAAGCTCTTGCAGCTGTTCAGGCCCTGCTGTTGAATCAGGGACCACCAAAAACGTCTGATATACCATGGATAGCATTGATTGGACAGTCTGTTTCAATTGCATCAGCCCAATCTGGTAGTGCCTCAGTCGAGAATTCTTTAGAAACTGCCTGGCGAGCTGAGAGTGAGAGTCTGAAATCTATACTGACTGGTGCTCCGCCAAGCAAACTTGGGAGAATAGCTTTGGTGGATGCACTGGCTGGTCAGATTCGTAATCGCATGAAGCTTAGGCTACCCAATCTCCTTTCCGGGTAATCTTGCTTTCTGCCTGTTGCAACCTGATTAGTTGTCTTTAATTGCCATTGTAGCCTCTCAATTACAAGAATTGTTGGACGATTACATTTCCTGTGTTTTAAGATTCCTACATATAATTCAGTGAGTGGTTTATTTCTTCTTAGTTTGGCACTTTCTCTTTTCTGGGGAGGATTTGGAAGACATTGGCTAACAAGTATTTAGTTGCTCAACTGGGGTCCCTGTTTTTTCTATATACTGTTATGTTATGCTTCTAACAGTATCCTTCAACACTCCAGCCTACAGGGAAAATCTCAATTTGTTCAGGATGAATTAGTGAGACTTGGTGAGCAAATGGTCAGTAGTACTGAAGGAACAAAAGCTTTGGCTTTGGAGCTCTGTCGTGAATTTGAGGACAAATTTCTTCAGCATCTCATGGGTGGTGAAGTGAGTAGTTCCTACCAAATTGACATGGGTATTGTATCTATTCTGGTTGAAGGAAAAAACTGCTGACTTACAACTATAATGTTTCATCAGAGCGAAATAGGATATATGGATAATGTTTATGGTTTGCTTGGTGAGGTTTATGAGGCTAGAGACTTATGCTGTGTGCTGCCAACAACTTCGATGAACTCTTGGCTCCCGAGAAATAGGATATATGGATAATGTTTATAGTTTGCTCGGTCAGATTTATGATAGAAATATTGCATTAACATTTAAAGAGCTGACAATGGTCATTTGAAAAGTTTCTTGAAATGTCAGGAAATTTGTAAGGGAATGCACTAAATTAGAAAAGAAACATGCTGTGGTCATGTTCAAAAAGATTCGTACCTGTTATCTCTGTGATGGATATTAAGTCTTCTACATGTTTTGTGCTTGGGTGTGAAAATGTTTTTCAGGAGTCAAAATCTATGGATCTGTAGCAATTGTGGCTAGTTAACTGATTTGAATAATTTACTACTTAATGAACAATTGGCTCTGAATTTTGGATGGCTGGCTTACCTGTGTAAGTGTTGCTTCTGACTTGTAGGTCAAAAGTTCCCCATGTGTTTTGATTTTTATGCAACATTTGAGAATTTACTGCTTTTCTACTTTCCTGCTTTGACCTGTATAATAAATTATACTTTATTTTTACTGGCAGGGTAATGGATGGAAAGTAGTTGCCAGTTTTGAGGGTAGCTTTCCAAACAGAATCAAGCAGCTTCCTTTGGACAGACATTTTGACCTAAACAATGTCAAAAGGGTACATCATTTTACATTTGATACGCTATGAAATTTCTTCTATTAAAATTTGATGGTTTGGCAGTTGACGGACATTTCTATTTCAGATTGTACTAGAGGCGGATGGTTATCAACCTTATCTTATATCACCAGAGAAAGGATTAAGGTCATTGATAAAAATAGTCCTAGAGCTGGCAAAGGAACCTTCCCGCCTTTGTGTAGATGAGGTACAGTCTTATGGTGCAGGGTTATAATTAGTTTATTTTATTGTCCTTATCATTCAAGGGGTGGGGGGGAAAGTCCACCAAATATGTGAATTGCCAATACCAAGTGAAATGTGTATGGTATACAATAACTTTTTTTTAAGCTAATTAGCAATTTATGTTTAAAAAAACTCAACAAAAAAGAAAAGGGTCAAGCCCTAATAATCATCAAACATGACATAGTAGGAGTCAAATAAGAGGAATGAAAACCCGAATAGAGTCTTGAGATAAAAGTAGAAGAAAAACTGAAATAGACGTGAGAGTCAGAAGTGAACATAAGAGGAAAAACTTTCCGTATGTAAAATGTTCTGGATAAGCTAAAACAAAGAAGTTCTAGAGTTTCCATGTTTCATAGACTGCCTTTATAATGGGATAAATTTTTCTCAGTAAGGAAGGTTAGTGAGCCAACTGGTGCTATTATTGTTATTGTTCTACATGGTTGCCACGTTTCGTTCTACACAATGAGTTTCTTATTATTTTACCTGTGCTAAGTTAGTTGCTGATATACCAGGTGCACCGTGTGCTAGTTGATATTGTAAATGCTGCAGCAAATGCTACCCCTGGTCTGGGAAGATATCCTCCCTTTAAAAGAGAGGTACGATTACAGTTTAGCTGATTAGATGTACTTTCCTGTCATATATGCTTCTTTTTCTTGAATCGCTTAATTTATTTATACAATCAGGCTGTAGCAATTGCAACTACTGCACTTGAAGGTTTTAAGAATGAAGCTAAGAAGATGGTAGTTGCTTTGGTTGATATGGAGCGGGCGTTTGTTCCACCTCAACATTTCATCCGACTGGTGCAGAGACGGTATGCGTAAAAGTAAATGTTGATTATTTTCTACTCTTTTTATAGTGACGTTGTGACACCTCTGTTTTGTACAATTGTTTAAAAGGAATACAAAGAATATATAATTCATTTGATGGGATAAGTTTTTGATGTTAGCATTCTACTTTGTGTTGTTTAAAACATGAATTTGAATGTTGTATGTTGTATGTTGTTACTGATTGTGGTTGACTGAATATTCTGTAATAATTTATGATTTAAGATTTCAATTATCTAGGTGTGCCTCTGTATGTGTGGATGCAAGCTATTCCCCACGCTAGTTTTCTTATCCCCTCTCATTACAATTTTCACCAGAATGGATAGGCAACGGCGTGAAGAAGAGATAAAGCATAAGTCCTCCAAAAAGGCAAATGATGCAGAACAGTCCATACTAAACAGGGTATGAACTTGTTATGCTGTCTAATGTAGTATTATAACTGTTCAGTTATATATTCCAAGTCCATTGACTTTCTCATGTTATTATATTCGTGTTATATAGGCAACTAGTCCGCAAATGGGAGGTCAACAGTCTGGAGGAAGCTTGAAATCATTGAAAGATAAATCAAACCAACAAGATAAGGAAACACAAGAACCAGCTTTGAAAACTGCTGGACCAGAAGGCGAGATCACAGCTGGTTTGTGCAGATCTTGTAATTTTCAAGATTGACATAATCAATTAGGCCTGTTCTTTTTGTGTGAAAATCTTTAACTAACTATTGTTTTAATTAAGAAAATGAATGCAGTGAGGACTTGCCTGGTTGGCCAATTTTTCACTAAATTAAACATGAAGTTGTAATTTGAATAAGACAACCAAAATTAACAGGAATAACATGATGAACGTGATTAATTTAACAGTTTTTCTTGCTTGATTTGTTGCACTTGTTAACAGAAATAATTTATATCACTTCACAATACGTAGCTGTGAGTTTAATTTGTCATTGGAAACACTATTATACTGGTTTTTAACGCATTACATGTCAGATATATCAGGTTGACTAATGTCTAATTAAAAATTCTTTTACATGCCAATTTGGGATAGAATGGTAAACCTATTAAAGACAAATCTTTTCTATGTCGTACACAGTTTGATTTGTTTCTTATATGAGAATGGTTTTGAGAACCAAACCTGCAATTATATACCCCGAGCATGCCACGTAAATTTATTTTTTAAGAATTAGCCCAAGTTAGAATTTCTGACACACTTGACTTGTTTTGGGATTCCCATATTGAAGATTAAACATGAGAATTAATATTGAAAAACTATAAATTAGCTTATTTTTTATTGCTTTTTATGTGGTACCTCTTCTTGGATGTTACATATTTTACTTCTTGTTATAACAGGTTTGAAACATAGACTCTAAAGCCTTTGTGGGAAGTGCTTCTCTTTTTATTTAATCTATTTAGTCATTCAAGTGTAAAATGTTAATAGAAAGCCATACAGCAGATTATCTGATTCTGCTGCTTCTTATTCAACAGGATTTTTATTGAAGAAAAGTGAGAAAACAAATGGATGGAGTAGGCGGTGGTTTGTTTTGAATGAAAAAAGCGGAAAGGTATTTGCACATTTCTCTAGCCAGTTGTAAATGAGACTAGATGGCAGTTGAAATTCTGCAGATTACTCACTTAAAATTTTCTTTTCTGCAACAAAGTTGACACTTCTTCTCATCCTAAACTGTTATTTATGTGCAAATTTCATTGGCGTGCATGTGTCTCTATGCATGCATTATGTCTGATTACAGCTAGTTTTAGTTGTTTACCTAAATACTTAGTCGAGAAAAAGAAGAATTTTTTTTTGTTGTCTATCCTTTGTAGATCTTTGAGTGTAATAGTTTGTAATGCGACTGTTGTTTCATAAACTCTTCCACTATATTTCTTTGGGTCATCGTATAGTTAATGTCTATTGCAGCTTGGTTATACTAAAAAGCAAGAAGAGAGACATTTCCGAGGTGTTATTACATTGGAGGTAAGCGATGCAGTTGGCAATTGAATTTTCGAAGCATAATGGTAGTATTGTTTTTTGTTTGTTTGGAAGATATAATGGCAGTGTTGTTTTAAAGGTTTTGCATCACTTGTCAATTACAGTATCATGATTGATTCCTAAGGAATAGTTTCAAGCATCCAGAGACATTTATGTCTAAACTTGCAAGAATTGACAACATTCTTCACCCTATGATAATCTGCTTTAGGAAGCTTAGATAGCCCATCTAGTGTGTGGTTAGATATGCTGGAACTTTTACTTACAATATTGTTATTTTGAAATAATTTTGATAAGGTACTTCGTTTGCAAATGTAGTATTGCTGAAAATGGAACATGTTTTCTTAATATAAACTTCAAGTCTGCATTTTGACTTTCGATCAATCTGCTTTCTAAATTGGGAATAGATGGTACTGGTGATAAATCAGTAGTAATAACCTAGAATTAAATGAAGCTAGAGAGGAAACCATTGTTGCTAACTGTGGATAGATTAATTTTAGATATAAATAGTATTTGAAATTTCTTCTTTCCTCCTGTTGTCACTTGTCTTGGGGGATGAAAAGGTGAAAGAAAAGGCGTTATATCATATAGGAACTGTATTGTTGATTTTGAGTTGGAGGCAACTCAGTAAAATTAGACAGTAATTTATGAAAAATAAAGGTAACATGAGCACAACAGCATATACCTAAACTCAAATATCCTAATTTAATAAAAAAGTTGCAGAAAATAGAGAGAAGTCTCTTCAGCACATGTAATGAGTGTTGCTTGTGTTAATATGGAATCTACCCTGAAGACATGTTTGTGCTGATATCTGTTATGGCCGTCTGGTTGCTGGTATCTATCCTGACATTAGGTTCTGTTTCTTGCTAGCACACCATTGTTCCAGGTTGACAAGCTAAATAAGTTTTGGAACTTGAGAATGGGAGATGAGAAAGAACTTCCTATTCAACTTTATCTTTTTACTTTCTGCATATTGAATTTGAACCCATTTAGCTTGTTTTATCTGATATGATGACATGGATCACATTGTCTGTACTCTTTTGGCTGTGAAAATTAGGAATGCAATATTGAGGAAGCTTCTGAGGATGATGAAGTGCCATCAAAAAGTTCCAAGGATAAAAAGGCTAATGGGCCAAGCTCTGAGAAAGGATCCAATCTTGTTTTTAAGATAACCAGTAGGGTTCCATATAAGACTGTCTTAAAAGGTATCATTTCCCATCTTTAGTTTCTGTCTTTATCCTTTTTGTGTCCTTTAGTTTTCCTTTCCCTTGTTTCACATGATGAGAGAAATCCAATTTCCTTTTGTATGTAGCTCACAGTGCGGTAGTATTAAAAGCCGAGAATGCAGCTGATAAGGCTGAGTGGCTTAACAAGCTGAGAAATGTCATCCAGTCAAAAGGGGGTCAAGTTGTAAATGATTCTGGTCACTCCATGCGTCAAAGTCATTCTGAGGGTTCACTTGTAAGTTGTTGAGAGATGCCTATGTTATACGTTTTGAGGAATATCTTTTTCTTCTGCGAGCAACTGCTATGATGTTCTTAGGAATCCTAATTGTGCTTATGTTTCTTATTTAGCTTGCAACTGGATATCTTCTCTTTATCTTTTACTCTTTAATAAACAAAGTTCATATCACATTAACAAACTATATTGGCATTTATGTTGGTATCGGCTTAATTTCTGTAATTTGTTAGGATACCATGGCTAGAAAACCTGCAGACCCTGAAGAAGAGCTCCGATGGATGTCCCAAGAAGTACGCGGTTATGTTGAAGCTGTTCTTAACAGCCTTGCTGCTAATGTCCCAAAAGTAGCTCCATTTCTTGAACCCCAATCCTTCAACAATTCTATCATTTAACTTTTGATAATATAGTTTACTATTGTGGAGCAGGCTGTAGTTCTTTGCCAGGTAGAAAAAGCAAAGGAGGACATGCTTAATCAATTATACAGTTCCATTAGGTTGGTACTAGTTTTACTCTTCATAATTACCTTTCACTTACATTCTGTTGCCGTGTATCAAAAGGAACGAGTTAATTTGGCCTCAGGTCCGTGCATGCATGTGGCACCAAAAAATCACATGTTCGTTTCTGTAGATCTTTTGTTAATAGGCACTAACTTGTTTCCCTTGCTTTGATGGTTAGTGCGCAAAGCTCAACAAGGGTTGAGGAGCTACTTCAGGAAGATCAGAATGTAAAGCGTAAGAGGGAGCGAATTCAGAAGCAATCTTCTCTCCTGTCCAAGCTCACAAGACATTTAAGCATTCATGATAATCGAGCAGCTGCTGCCACTAATTGGTCCAACGGAAATAGTGGAGCAGGTGATATCGCTTGAAGCATGTCAATTAACTATGTTTTATGCATACTGACATGATGATGCATTTGGGGGCATTAGATACTTTGATTAACAGTCCCATGATTAACCTGTCTTTATTTACTTAGTTAAACTCACAAAGCTGATATTCTTGAGGTTACCGTCATGCATGAAGTTGCTGATTTTGGATGTATTTATTGCTAGCGGAACTCAAAGAAATATTCAGTTACTTGCGGGCCTTACTGTATACAATATAACTTAAAAAAAGTTGAAGATATATATTCTTTTAGAGGATATTGGTAAATGATTCATTTTATAAACATTCTACAGCAGACACTCGATAAGAGTCAAAATACATGTTGTAGAGTCTGTTTTCTAAAATACAGTCTAGGTCCATAAGGGGTAGGGTACCCCGATCACTGATTTTGTTATTTTATTGAGTGCCGAATGTGCACAGATAGCAGCCCAAGAACAAGTGGAGCTTCAACAGGAGATGAGTGGAGGACGGCATTTGATGGTGCCGCAAATGGACGTACCGACTCATTTGGTGCTTCTGCTTCATCTAGGTCACATAGTCGACGAAACAGTGATCCAGCACAGAATGGTGGTGATGCAAGCTCAGGCTCAAACAGCAGCAGCCGGCGTACGCCGAATCGGTTGCCACCCGCACCGCCACAATCTGGTTCATCCTATAGATACTAGATAAAAGGTTGATGTATTATTGTTGCTCCCGCCTAGATGGGGCATTTCTCGAGTTCACACCATGTCTGTAGAAGTCAATTATAGAGGTGTATCTGTCTGTCTGTCTGTCTGTTTGTAGATAACATATTACATATATTGGAGTTTGAATTTTGGGATGTCATGTTATGTTCCTTTTGGGGGGTGGGTTGAAGAGGCTATTTTGGTATGGATGGGAGGGACTAGAAGGTTTATTTTCTGCGTCTCCAAATCCAATTGAAAAGAGACATTTATATGATGAGTAAGTTAGATTATTTCCCAAACTTTGTTGCATTTATAATCTAATCTAATCTAATGGTGTGTGTGTGCGTGTATAATAGATTGCATATAATTAATGTTTTTCCTTGTGTTGTTATAAATAATATTATGATATGCTTAGTATGTAATTAAAATTTAAAGAAAATCCACAGATGAATGTATGACTGTGAACCCGTTGGGTATGTTGTTATTTTCAAATTCAGCAAAATAAATTTGTTTATTTGAGTTTTGAGTTTTTGTTTTTAATTTATAGAATTTATGAAAAAAATGATTTTATTTTTTATAAGCTAATTTAGTATCAATTATATTAATTTATATAAATTATCAATAAAAATTAGGAATCATTTAATTTAAGACTATATATTTAATTATTAGAATGATGAATAATTTAATTTAATTTTTCTAATTAACTTAAATATTATTTTAATAAAATAATTTTAATTTTATAATTATTAATAAATATAATAAAAATTAGAAATACAAAAAATAAAATTTACTTTAATAATTTAAAAATATTAAAATAATAAATTAAATTATTTATTTTAATAAAATATTTAATCTTTACTAACAATTTATCAATAAATATAAGAGATTAAAATAAATTTAAATTATTTATCTATAAATTTTATTTAATATATAATTATTATTAGTAATAAAAATATGTTTATATAATTATATTTATATTAACAATAAATAAAATTTATTATTTTTATTTAAAGAAATTGTAAAAAACAAAAAATAAAAACTAAAATTAAAATTAAACTGTCTAAAAAGTTACCCAACAAAACAAACTGTTCCATATGTGGGCTGAATAGTCCTTTCATTCTCATCTAAACTAAATTCCACGGCCACGGCACCAGCGCCAGCGCCAGCATCACGCCTACACTCAATCGCTCTTTGGCTTTGACTATGCCTGTTAAAGAAGGAGGAGAGTGGGGGAAGGAGGAGAAAGGGATGAGTAGTACAACGAGTCGGAAGGAGAAGAGGAAGGAGAGGAAGAAGGAGAAGAGGAAGCAAGTTAGGAGAGAGGTGGCTGAGAAGGAGGGAGTGTGCAAAAGGCTTTGGGTACGCAGCTAAAGTTTAGTACCGCCTTCCACCCTCAGACGGATGGACAATCAGAGAAAGTGATCCAGATTCTGGAGGATATGCTT
>JANIMX020000159.1:329575-342959 GCA_024582655.2 Erythroxylum kunthianum | reverse complement strand
GTGTGAGCCTTGAGTTGCAATGCACAAGTCTTTCGATATCTATAATATGGTTATATATTTGAATGCTATTACAAGTGTAAAGGAACTGTTTACTGTTCCTCGATAGATGTTGAAAAGCAGAGATAATGAGCAAATTCACCTACTTTAGTTCACCCGTTGAAATAGTGCAGACTGTCCTTATGTTTTAGCCTTAGTAATTGGTAACTGCATTAATGCATATGACTCAGTTACGACAGGGAAGGAGCATTTGAAGTTACACCATAGCAATCTATTTGGTTGGTACATGAGGTTCAAACCTTACAAATGCCTCCAACTAATGTATCATCTGATGCATTGTGATGATTTCATACTTAGGTGCTGGTTTCATTATTTGTTTGAAAAGTTGGAAATGTTTTCCTTTTCTGGACATGAACCAATGTTGCCTGTCAGACAAATGTATACATGGGATGCCTATTGAAGTTATATTCAGTGATAAAAGCTGTCTGTACTGAAAAATTTTAGTGTATCATTAACCATTTCCTATGAAGAAGCGTAGATGTCTTGATAGCCTTGGTAAAATTATTGTCCACTATGCTTCCCAGTCCATTGGTTCTAAACCTTTGTTATTTTGTATTGTTTCTTTTTTTCCTTTTACTAGTAAAATTTTTAAGTGGCAAATCGTTTACAGGTAAAATGTGAATTTGTGAATGTATCAAGATGGAAAGTTGCTATATGTGGGGAGTTTATGAGAACGAGGCATAAGGTAAAAGTAGTTTCTGTTTATTGACTCTTTCAAACGCTTTGGATCACCTTTCTTCTATCTTAGCTTCATAGCTATTGATTCATTAAAACACTTACCTTCCTAACATGCAAAAACTTAAAAAATTAATAACTCGATGCCTAGCTTTTTCATATTGGCAAATTTTCTTGTCTGTATATAGCAGACATGTTCTCGTGGAACAGCTTGCAATTTTCTTCACTGTTTCCGCAATCCTGGTGGAGACTATGAGTGGGCTGATTGGGATAAACCACCACCAAGATATTGGGTGAAAAAAATGGTTGGTTTATTTGGGTACCCTGATGAATCTGTGTACGAGAAACAGATGGAACCAGGAACAGTAGGCCGCCAAAGGACTTCTGACCAGAAAATAAGAGTGGATACAGACAGGTTTGCTTTTCACTTGTGGCTATTGTGGTCTAAATGATTTTTACCTTGTTTTCAGAACTATTTATAAATGATCTTTAATTTGGGCCCAACTTTAGTTTTTCCTCAATTTCAGTTGGACATATTACATTGTTAACTGCTTACTTTTGTTTTCTTCCTTCAAGGCATCACACAACAAGATCTAGATCCAGGGAAATGGATCGGTTAATTCAAAATTCTGGTAGTAGCAGTGAACATGAAGATGATATTCAAGAGGGCACTCGTTGGCAGAGTGGCATCAATGATGATAAGAAAAGAAGTAAATTTCATGATGGACAACTATTTGAAGATGACACAGATTTTGAAAGCTATCATCACAGTCGAGGCAGAAGCCGCAGTTATAATGGTCATATGGATTGCTCTTATAGTAACCATAACAAAGACAGGGAGAACCGCAGACACAGTGATCATGCCAGTAAAAGTTCAAAACACGATAGCAGAACACCGGAACACTCAAATGATAAGCAGGAGAGAAAGGACAGGAGCCACAAGGTTGATTTTGATGACGAGTCTTCAGATGGTAGCAGAAAGAGAAAAAGGCATCAGTTTCATGCCAAAAATTCTGAAATCCAAAAGGACATGGCATTAGTTGATCATTCCAGAGATATCAGGGAAGAAAACAGATGTGATGAATATTATTCAGATAGGGACAGAGATATGAAAACACACTGTTCTCAACGGAGTCAAAGTTCAATAAACCAGAGCAGAAAACAGTCCCCAGATTCTATGTCCACTGGGGATTGGTTGTACAAAGACAAAGATAGAGAAAGATACCATAAACAAAGGAAAAGCTCAAGGAACCCAAAGAATGTCTTGCAATTTCGAGATGATCATTGTGATGATATGTACAGGACATGTACCGACTCCAGTGGTGATAAGGCAAAAGCAGAGAAGAGGAGGCACAAGAATCATACAAGGAAGCATTCAAGACACGGAGAGCCATGCTTTTCTGACGATAAAGGGATAAGTTCAAAGAGGTTGAGAGAAAAGTCTGGAGGCGAGGAATCTGCTTCAAACAAACCCCACTTGCACTTGGGAAGAAATCAAGTAGATCGTTATTCCATGAGTAGATATGATTCAAGTGCAGAAAACAGAGAAGCAGGATTTGTTTCAGAGGAGTTGAAACCCACTGAAAATCATGGGTTGAGCCAAGTGGATAGAAGTGAGGGAAAAGGTGAATTATGTGATGTGGATTTAACATACAACCCAATTGAGGAATTTGGTGAACTGGATCGCTGGGAGCCTGAAAGCCCTGACGGAGAGGACTGAGCCTCAGGTGAAGATAAGGGAAGGTCCAAATTGCATTGTAACACGGAAGAAGAGATGATTGAAAAAAAAAATCACGAACTGATTGTGCAGAGGATTAGGAAAAGCAAACGTATGGGAAATGGAGTTTGGTAGACAAGAATTCTGATAAGCTTTAGAATAGGCAAGACATGAAAACAGAACAGACTCAAATCAAACGTATGGTTAATGGAGTTTGGTAGACAAGGATTCTGATAAGCTTTAGAATAGGCAAGACATGAAAACAGAACAGACTCGAATCAAATGGCTCTTTTCCTCAGTTGGTTGTAATCACATATTGATGTTAGTTTTGGTGAGTTATGCGTTTCATAGTCAAGTCGGTCAGTCTTACATGCTTTGCCAAGTGCTTTTGCAATAAATAGTCCCCGTCCCCGGAGCTGGGGATATTATTATATTCAAACTCAGGTTCTCCACTCCATAAGAGACTATACTTATTTTAATTCTTCTCTTTCTTGAACATAATAATATATTATAAGAACATAATAAATAAGATTTGTAATTCCGCTAACTCAAATCAATACAACGCAACCCCTTCTTCTATCATCATTCATCACCCAGAAAACAACGCCGCCGCCGCCACTCCGACCACCACAAGCGGTGATAGATACATCCAGTAATTCCAATCCAAGCCCTCTGTATTTATTTTAATTTAACCTAACAGCTCTCACTTCCCCCATCCTATTTATCAATCAAGTGCAGCTACAGCTACAACTTTATTAGGGTTTTACAAAATGGAATCAGTTAAGCGAAAGTCGATGCCAACAGAGGCGCTCCATCCCAATAAGCAACAGAGAGAGAACGGCTCGGCCTTTTCCAAAGAACAGGTGGCTTGTGTACACGACGTGTCGTATCCTGAGGGTTATGTCATCACCAAGAAACCTGACTCTTCCGACACGACGCCCGCTAAAGAATTTCCATTCGCACTTGATCCTTTCCAGTCCGAGGCCATTAAGTGCCTCAACAATGGCGACTCCGTCATGGTATGCTTCTGTTCCTCTTCATTGATTTGTTGATATTGTTGCAATATAAAGTTAATGTCAAATTTGACAGGTTTCGGCTCATACATCAGCTGGGAAAACCGTGGTGGCATTGTATGCTATTGCTATGTCTTTGAGAAATCTGCAGCGAGTCATTTACACTTCACCCATTAAAGCACTTAGCAACCAAAAGTTTAGAGAGTTTAAGGAAGAATTTTCTGATGTTGGCTTGATGACTGGAGATGTCACTATTGACCCTAATGCTTCTTGCTTGGTGCGCCATACACACTTGTCCAACTGTGGCTTATTATTATTGTTGTTTTTTTTGTGTGTATTCTCCTGATTGACTTTGTCAAATTGTTTTAGCTTTTTTAAAAGGCCATGTTTTATTGTAGGTGATGACCACCGAAATTTGGCGTAGTATGCAGTATAAGGGATCAGAGATTACACGTGAGGTGGCTTGGATTATTTTTGATGAGGTGCATTACATGCGTGATCGAGAAAGAGGTGTGGTATGGGAAGAAAGCATTGTTATGGCCCCGAAGAATTCCAGATTCGTGTTCCTTTCTGCAACTGTGCCTAATGCTAAAGAATTTGCTGATTGGGTTGCAAAGGTGACTTGCTCTCTCTTTGACATATCCATATGGTTGTTTATTAAAGGTGACTAAAATAATTGGTACCATAAGTATATTGGTCAAGTGACTTTTCTTGTCAAAACTGATAATTATGTAAAATATGGTGCAAAAACGATACTCCTTTCGTAAGTCAACGGTAACTTAAAATTTGGAGGATGCAATGTTGCTGTTTCCTCCTATCATTCCAGAACATATCGTTAACATGCCCTTTCCTTCCTCCCAGCAAACAAGTCACAAGGTGAAAAATTGAACACGGATGAAGCTAAAGGTTGTATCCTTGAGATCCTTGTTCACATCATACACATGGAGGGAGAGAGAGGCTAATTGCTTGCTTTTTATAGTGTTGAAAATTTTAAACAATTTGATGTGCTTGGCATTAATTGATTACTTCCTCCTAAAGATGTTAAGTTCTAAATGAAAACTTATGAGTATGGTATGAATTAAAGGTGCATCAACAACAATGGAACATATTTTAGTGGAATCTAAAATGAATTATGTTATTCCAGGTCCATCAACAACCATGCCACATTGTTTATACTGATTATCGTCCAACACCCCTTCAGCATTATATTTTTCCTGCTGGAGGGGATGGTTTGTACTTGACGGTGGATGAAAAGGGAAAATTTCGAGAGGAAAGCTTTCAGAAAGCTTTGAATGCATTGGTTCCCAAGAGTGAAGGTGAAAAAAAAAGGGAGAATGGGAAGTGGCAGAAGGACTTGATGGTGGGAAAACTTGGGGAAGAAAGTGATATTTTTAAGTTGGTAAAAATGATAATACAGAGGCAGTATGATCCGGTTATTCTTTTCAGTTTTAGCAAAAGAGAATGTGAGTTCCTTGCCATGCAGGTATTTTCTTCGTCCCATATTAATTTCATTTGATTTTCTTTTTTCTTTTACATTTTCAATTCTTTGGTTTTGTTATCCTAATTTACTTATGTTGTTGCTTTTCAATTCTTCGTCTCATATCTGTTTCTTTTGTGCTGTAATTCTGGATGTGCAAATGAGCATAACAAACATGTTACTATAGCTCAAGATGCATCAATTTGGTAACCATTACTTTTCACACACATTGTACTTCTTCCTTGTCCTCAATAAACCATTGGATGTCTCTGTGTTTGGCACTACAGATGGCAAAAATGGATCTCAACAATGATGATGAGAAAGTCAATATTGAAACCATATTCTGGAGTGCTATGGACATGCTATCAGATGATGACAAGAAACTCCCTCAGGTAAGTTTTCCTTCTTCAACATTTAATTGAGTTCTGCATCTGTTAGGCTCGTTTTATATGGCATTGTCTATCTATTTTTCCCCAGGTTTCTTCTGTTTTTCCATCTCCGTTTTTGGATTTTAAACATTATCATGTTTCATAGTTGTTCTACCTTGTGCTTGTGAAATGAATAATCTTATTCATGGTATTGGGAAAAAGTGGAAGATCCATTTTGGAAAATGTAATTGTGATTGCAGGGATTGAGTACTGCTCGATGTGCTCATGATTTAGAAACTAATCATGGATTCACATTGGCAAAAGTAGTGCTTTTAGAGCATCATTTTCTTAATGTTAATTCACGTGCCCACACTTTAGAAACCAATTGGTTGTTTCACAATAAATTAAATTAACTTCATCTTTACAATATAAAGTTATTTATTGAGAGGGATGACTTTTCCTTGGGTGTACAAGCTTTTTCTCATGCATTACAGCCACAAAAAGCTGTTGGGGGTCACATGATATAATATTTTTCAATATTATCAATACCTTTAAGGGATTACGTAAAACTTGCTAGCTGTTATTTTGGATTTTGTTCGGCCAACTTGAGTTTTGAATATTATGTTTTGTTCTTGATCTATTATGCCTGAGTCCTAAATCTTTAAAGAGTTCATCTTTGTTTTGGCAACTTTTATATAGCAAATAGGTAGTCTTTACACTTCTGTCAATGTGAACTCCTGTAACATGTGCTGTATTATACAACGGATGGCTTGTATGTGCTGTATTGTGTGTATGTTAAACATAAAAAATTTGAAATTGCACCTTTTATGTGTGAATTTGTTTCTAACAGGTTAAACGTCTCTGTGTTTCAGGTTTCAAACATGTTGCCTCTCTTGAAGCGGGGAATTGGTGTGCATCATTCTGGCCTGCTTCCAATTCTTAAGGAAGTGATTGAGATTTTATTTCAAGAAGGCTTGATAAAGGTTGATAGGCATTTTACAGTTGTTCAACTAGGATTCATTATCAAAATTTAGTTCTTTTTCCTCTAGAAATGTTGTTACTTCTTTGGCCCCATCTTCCAATCCTCTCGTTTGACACATGAATATTTTGCATATATACTAGCCAGTACACATGCTGCAAAATCCATTTTCTCTTTCGGTGCTGCATGCTATGATTGTTCTTTTCAGTGTCTTTTACCCTGTCTATTTATATGGGATGATGATTGAAAGTTTTTTTCTGTAGTGTTTGTTTGCTACAGAAACTTTCAGCATTGGGTTGAATATGCCTGCAAAAACTGTTGTGTTCACAAATGTCCGTAAGTTTGATGGAGACAAGTTTAGATGGATATCTAGTGGAGAATACATACAGATGAGCGGCCGTGCTGGTCGTCGTGGAATTGATGAACGTGGAGTATGCATACTCATGGTGGATGAGAAGCTTGAACCTTCTACAGCTAAGATGATGCTTAAAGGAAATGCTGATAGTTTGAACAGGTACTTGGTTACTTCTGCATGTACCAACACTCAGGTCTGATTCATAGTTGTATTGAGTTTTGATATCATCTTGGTGAATCACTTTTAAATTCGATACGGTCCACCTGACTGGAAATATGATATTCATGTTTTCCCTTCCTAAGATCTGTTCGATACAGAAGCTTATTGCTAGTAGGTTAGATGGTTGACGTGACTATGGAGTCTTCTGTGATTTCAATATACCTGCTTAAATGACAAGAGCTGGTCCTGGCTCCAAATTCAGCAGTTGAGTGGTGGAACAGTCTTGAGATACAAAAATCATAAATATGCATTGAATATGGAATTTTTTGGTTCCAAATTGACAATATGGGTTAGTCTGAAAAAGATTTTTTGTAGAGGAAGTTATTGTTGACTTCTTGTTATACTTAATTTCAGTGCCTTCCATTTGACATATAATATGCTTTTAAATCAATTACGCTCGGAAGATGGTGATCCTGAAAATTTGCTCCGTAATTCATTCTACCAGTTTCAAGCTGATCGAGCCATACCTGACCTTGAGGTTAGTTTATATAGAAACTTGAAGTTTCTATCCCTTGTGGTTGATCATTTAACCTCAGTTTTGTTTGTTCCAGATGATAAGATGTAAGTCTGTTTCTGTCTTATTTTTAGGACACATCCTGTGAGATATATTTGTATAGAGTACAAGCTACAACAATTGGGAAACTGATTCTGCTGTTTATTTCATTTACCTAAGATTTACTATTTTAACATGTGCTTTGTGAGGAACGAGTGAATTAATATACACCAGAATTTAGTGAGATACAACTTCCTTATTGAGAATTATTGCTTGGTCCAGGAAAACAGGGGTTGCCTAATAATGTATGGGATGCACCTTAACAAAGACCAACAATTTACTATATTAGAGGTTGTAGGCTAGGCTTTAAGGAGTAGCTTGTTAGTGCTATATCCTGTCTTTATCCTAGGTTTTTGATTCCCAGACTTATGTTGTTGATAGCCATGATAAGGGCTATTATACTGACTATGCATGGGAGAAAGAAAATGCATATGAGAAGTTAGATAAGAAGATGGATCAAGTTGACAATATCAAAGGTATTTAGAATACCTACTGTTAACCAATATGCACAATTAGTTGGATTGGAAAAGAAGGGGGGAATGGCTTTTTAATAATTGAGATTACAGAGACCAATTGTAGTTATTCCGTCAGAAGTATGCAGATTGTTGTGTGTCAGAGTATGTGGAGAAATAATATTTATTGTTTGTATGAGTAATTAAAGGATCATACTGATCTTAATGTCATAATCATCGTTTTAATTATTTTTTAAGAGATAGAAGTGAAAGGATAACAATTTTTTGTAATCCTCGTACTTTGATTGATTTGTCATCTCAGTCTAATTGCTTTAACTTTTTCTTTTGAAGTTCTTATTCTTTTTGAAACATGCCAATGAAATCCCTGCCTCCTTTAGCTTTGTCAAAATAGTCCATATTTGTTTTCTATCACCTATTTTGATAGGACTGAAAAAAAATATTTTTTGCCAAGTTCCTAATGGAGTTGGAAGAAGAGTTTTCTTGACCTTTTCTTTCTGTAAGGATTTAAAATAGAGAAATTAAAATAAGAGGATTGAATGAAGAAAATGCAATAATGTGGACTACAAATTAGATTATAAAAAAAAAAAGTTTCCAGAAAGGGGAATATGGTATATGCTAACGAATTTCCCCTATGATTACTAATCTTGGATGTTGCTGATCATATTCATTTCCAACTATGGTGGCATTTTATCTGGTTTATTTCACTTCTGCTTGGACAATTTATTGCTTGGTTTTTTATTTGCCTATTGATCAATTATATTTGCAGAAACAAACCAAACTCCTTGAGGAAGAAAGGGATTCAATGATAATTGAAGAAGAAGTTAGTTTGAAGAACTACTATGAGCTGATTAAGCAATATAAAAGTTTGAAAAAGGATATTCGTGATATTGTGTTTTCTCCCAAGTACTGCTTACCCTATCTCCAATCAGGCAGGCTTGTCTGTGTCCAGTGCACTGGGACTGATGATAACTCCCCATCTTTCTTGATTGAAGACCCAGTAACTTGGGGAGTGGTAGTCAATTTTGACAGAGTAAAAACTGCTGGAGACGGTAGGAATTCCATTATTTGTTGGGTTTGTTGTTGTCATAACGTGAACATCTAATTATCATTTGTTGAACGCATTAGATGATGCTAGTAAAAAAACAGCAGATGCAAACTATACAGTGGATGTCCTTATGAGATGTGTGGTGAGCAGAGAAGGAATTGCTAAAAAGAAAATTGTGATTGTTCCTCTGAAAGAGCCTGGGGAGCCTCTTGTTGTTTCTGTTCCCATATTGCAAGTAAGTACTTGATGATATTATTCTGTTTACGCTGGTATCTATCTCCACTGTTCTATGCTTTTCCCAATGACTGAGTTGAATTTTTTGAACATGCTTTACTTGTTCTGACCGAAAATGGAACTAGATTGATTCATAGTCCGTTAAGGAATATATAAATGAGTGCAGGCCTTCATTAAAGGCTCAATGTGTGGATTGATAAAGAGCAATTTCAAACTCCTCATTTATTTAAATAAATGGACTAATTCAAACCAAAATTTAGGCTTGTTTAATAATCAAACCAAAACTTAAATATGGAAGGTTCAGTTCATTGATGTTCATAAATAGATTGTTTAAAGGCTCAGTTAAGTTTAATTTATATATATATACATATATATATATGATTTATATTTGCAACCAAAGTAAAGCTTGAAATGAACCTTATACCGAACCATGTCGAGCTTTAGCAAGCTCAATCTTGTTTATTGTACTCAACTTGTGCCTGTGCTTTGAGCTGACTTTAAGCTCATGTTCGTGCCTATTTTTTATGTGAACTGAACCTCAACATGCCAATGTTGGTTCAGCTAAGCTCCTTACAATCTAGTAAAACTATATTAAAAACAGTAATAAGGATGTAAAATTATATTTGAATCAGGTATTCTGTTCCTTAATATGAAGTAGAGGTAAAATATTTCTATATGTACTTTGATTTTAAAAAGCAGACAGTTGCAAAAAGATGAATATTAACTTTATTTGTTTTGGAGTGCGTGACTTCCACATATAACGTGACCATCTTCCTTTCATTTCTTGAATTAAATTATCTTCTTGATCTTTAAGGATAAATTTTGACAAAAATGTTGAAAATTTTTAGTGCCTAGTAGTTCAATACGTTCACGTGATAAATTTTTCTAGAGAAATACACATAGAATTGTCAGTTGCTACTTTAGGTGCTAAATCTAGCATTCAAGAGATGCTATTTGCTTTCTCCTTTTTGATTTACTTCCAATATGTTGCTTTGTTGAAGTTTTCAAGCTTCTTTCAATAACCTTTTCATGAATTTCTGCAGCAGCTTTGCATATTTTAATGTGATTGATGATTGGTATATTCTATTTTTTTGTCATATTTGGAGGGGAAACTTCTGATTGTTTTTTTCTGATTATTCCTTTTAACACGTCAAGACTTTCATATGACAGTGATCTTTTCTTTTTCTGAAGTCAATTGAAGTTTATTCCTTGATTTAGAGGATACTGTTTGAGTTGGTTTTCTTTTTCATGGTTACCACATTGAAGGAGTGAAATTATGTCCTGAGAAATGGATTTAATCTCAACTTAGCTTTTATACATTTTTTTCATGTATTTGTTTGTCTGTGTTATTGTTGCCATTTATCTAATTTTATTATATTTAAACAGATTGTTAATCTTAGTAGTGCTCGCTTGTACATGTCGAAAGATCTTTTGCCATTAGAAGTTCGAGAGAACACCTTGAAACAGGTTTCAGAATTTCTTTCTAGAAAGCCTACTGGGCTGCCTCTAGATCCTGAAGGAGACATGAAGGTATTAATATGCTGTTTATGTATGATGCTGGGCTTTTTATCTTCCTCATCTCTTTCCAGAATTTCCTTCCCTTTAATAGTTATCATTCTAAAGTCCTCAATCTCAGATCCAAAGTAGCTCATTCAAAAAGGCAGTCCGTCGGATAGAGGCTTTGGAACACCTGTTTGAAAAGCATGAAATTGCAAAATCTCCTCTTATTGAGCAGAGGCTTAGAATTTTACACACGAAGTATGAACTAACAGCTAAGGTCAAGTCAATCAAGAAAGCAATGCGTTCTTCCACTGTGTTGGCTTTCAAAGATGAGCTTAAAGCTAGAAAAAGAGTTCTTCGGAGACTAGGGTAAGAATATTTCCACTTTAAAAAATCTACTTCTCACAAGGAGTATTCTATTGATTGAAGCCAGACAATTATAGTGATGTCTTGGTTTGAATTTACATCTGGGAAGTGTCCGACAAATCTTCTTTTTGTGCCACCAAACTTATATTTGTTACTTGTCGGTTTTGTTTCTTCTGTGTTGTGGCATGGATCCTGGAAGAGATTATGTATGTTTGTTTTGCAGTTCTGAAATTAATAATATTTATATACATGGATTCATGCAACCCTTTGAAGAATTCTGGCTCTTTTCCATGTTACTCTACACCAGAGAGCGATTAAAAGTAATCTTTCAAATGCATGATTATGCAGTTATGCTCCATGCCTTTGTGATTGATGAACACCACTATTTTATATTCAACAATCCTAGCTCAGTGACATTCAGTTTTGACTTGTTTGGCCTAGTTGCTGTAATCTGTTGTAAACAAAGTTTGCTATATACTGAATCTCACTGTTCGGTACTGATATCTAAATGTTACTGTGGTTTTAATTGCAGATACATCACAAGTGATGATGTTGTTGAATTAAAGGGAAAGGTTGCTTGTGAAATTAGTAGTGCAGATGAGTTGACCATCACAGAGCTGATGTTTAATGGTGTTCTAAAGGACATAAAGGTAGAAGAGATGGTGTCTCTTCTCTCTTGTTTCGTTTGGCAGGAGAAGCTTCAAGATGCTGCAAAACCTAGAGAAGAACTTGACTTGCTTTTCATTCAGTTGCAAGATGCAGCTCGAATGGTTGGCAAACTTCAGCTTGATTGCAAGGTATTGTTGGATTTCTTGCTTGATATGGTTTATGATTTCTTGTCTTTCTTCTTTGCATGCAATGCAATAGTTTGAACTTTGAACTCAAAACATGGTTTGAGCATGGATTTGGGACCAGATTATAGTAACGTTGAAATTGAACAAGGTATTTAAATTATGATATTATCGATATTGCAAACTTAGGATAAAACTTGGCCTACAGATTTGTGATAACTCAAATTTAAGCATCTATTGGGGACAGTTTTTTCTTAAGCAGCATTTGATCTAGTGCTCAATCTTTTTCTTTTGTTGGTATTTAATTGACAGGTCAAAATAGATGTAGAGAATTTTGTGAGTTCATTTCGGCCTGATATCATGGAGGCTGTGTATGCATGGGCAAAAGGATCCAAATTTTATGAGATAATGGAAATAACGCAAGTATTTGAGGGAAGCTTAATCAGGGCGATTAGGAGATTGGAGGAAGTTCTCCAGCAGCTAATACAAGCAGCAAAGTCTATTGGTGAGACAGAACTGGAGGCAAAATTTGAAGAGGCTGTTTCAAAAATCAAGAGAGACATTGTGTTTGCAGCATCTCTATATTTGTAGTCATTACTTGAGCTTTAAGGTTCTTTATGATATGCTTCTTAATTCATACATGCCAACATAGTCAGAGAGCACCGAATGCCAAGAATGTGTTCTAGGTTAAGAAAATGATCCAGAGGATCAAATTATTACTCATAGTTGTGAGCCAGAATGTGACTATAAATCAATTTTGATATACATGGTTGGGTGCCCATATTTATTGTATTCAGTGGTCAAAGAAGATGGCCATTCGGTAAAAGCCTTTATCATTACTTTCAAGTTCTGTTGGAAATAGTCTATGGGTAAAAGTCTTTATCATTACTTTCAAGTTCTGTTGGAAAACTTGGAAGAGGTTTGCTTGAAGCATGAGGTTAAGGTCAAGTAGTCGACTGGTTTCATTTACTAGAGTTTTGGTTTTATCTAGTCAAATTTACATGAAGTAGATGGACGTGGTTTTATGAGCAGTTTGACTTGTTTGGCATGTTTTTCATCAATTTATTTTTTAAGGATAGATGAACGGAAGCCCAATATTCTGGTTCCCAGAGAGCAAAAAGAAAGGTGAAATGAGACCAACAACTAAATATATTGGCGTGTGTTGGTAGTTTTGACTTCTACCAAAACCTTGGCTTGTAGACCAATTATGTCAAATATTTAGCATTAATAGGGGCTTTACTCGCTTAAATTCCCCTCATTCTGCCTCTAACGACACAAGAGTTCCTCTCAGCCCTGATGATCTCCATCTCTGAAATTTGACCCGTATAATCCGTATTCTCTAAAAAGAAAACAAGTAAAATTTCAGTGTCAACTAGTAGCATTTTATTGTATAACGTGTATGTTTTTCATCAAATAAGCCCATAATTGTAAAGTTTAAATAGCAAATTGTTGTGCAAATAATTACCTAAAAATTAAGCAACTATATGCGCGTTTTAACTCGCAAGTGCACAAGATTGTATACGTAGTATAGCATGCAAGTACGAGATCATTCCCACGAGGAT
>JANIMX020000159.1:114547-125566 GCA_024582655.2 Erythroxylum kunthianum | reverse complement strand
AGTGAACTTTGTCCTAAACCTTTTCTTAGCTAGCTGTGGAGGCCTGGCCAAAACAACCCCACCGCCTTCTTCTTGCTCATCAGACTCGGATGGAAGAGACCCCATATTGTAAGACATTATCATCTGGTGGTGCCCTGGTGCTGCCACTCTTGAGGGAACAATGGTACCATGTGCTGTGGTGTAACCTAAAGCCTCAGGGGCTAAAATGTTCCTGTGATGCCCTAAAACCATTTTCCTTCCAACTCTGCTGAAATATGGGCTACTGTTATGATAGCAATCACAGGAGTTAGCTGCAGATTCACCTTCAATTTCTTTCCTGTGGAAGTTCCTGTGGCAGTTGCAGGCAGAGCATGTGAGAGCTTCAATGCTACCCTCTTCACCACTTGGCATGAACTCTCCACAACCATCAGTGGCATTGCCTCCCATTGAAGCTGCATGGTTCTTGAGGCATTCTCTGTACCTTACCATTTTCTTGAAAGTTGCATGATGGTCTTGATGATGATCAATACTTGATGGAATCGTAGGGCCATTGGTAGAGGAAATTTGAGGCGGTGCTGTGGTAGGAATGATATGGTTGTGGCTGCTTGGTGGTGCAGCAGGAGGATGATCATGATGATGTTGATGGATCAAGTGCCCATGCCCATGACCATGACTGTGTCCCCCAACGTATGTACTGTTTATAGGAATGGGGATCTCTCCTTCGTGACTGGAAAGTTCCATTTTTATTTTATTTTTCTTTTTATGTAGCGTTTTGTTGTTTGGAGACCAAAAGAACAATACAGGATGGGGATTAGAAGGGCTAAATGATTAAGAGTTCAGAAGTCCTAGAAATTTTGACAATTGTCAACTCTCGTACAGACAACGAAGCAATTTGAAAACTGTAAATCCTAACAAAGTTGAGATTATAACCGGGAAATGCAATGACCCACCTGGTAAACAGTAGGCTTTAGGCTTTGGCCTGATGATGGGTAGAGTTGCAAAGACTTATTACGATACACAGAGGTTTACTGTTTTTATCTTTTGTTAGCTAAAGGATGAAAGGAACAGAAGGGTGTGATCAAGCAGTTAGAAGGTCCATATCTCATCTCACATAGGTCAACTTAGATGGAAACAGAAATAGAGAAGTAAATTTAAGAAATACTGTAGTAAACAGAAGCTGCCAACTAGAGCTGCAGACCACTAGAGGCAAGGCAACACACCCACTTCCTCTCTCTGCACATTTCCACCTTCAGAGAGATAGTCAACACTCAAAAAAAGGTTTACTTTCTCTTCCTGACGACAAGAACAAAATGACTCCCAATCCCAAAGACCAGGTTGTATCTAGAATAATGAGAAACTTCAATTACTTTGGATTATTATTGTAAGAGAAGATGGAAGACATTTTGACAAAGAAGAAAAGAGGAGGAAGTAAGTGAAGTGAACGAAATTTGGAAGGAGAAGAGAGGAGAGAATAGAAGAAAGAAGAAAGGGAAATGGAGAGAGTTTTGAAGGTGAGTTATGCTAGTGAGAAAGCATTAAACAAGGAGCTTATACTGTACTGGTAAGTAGGAGTAGTAATAGCAGTGTTGGGGGCAAAAAGGATAAGAGAGAGAGAATTGAAAAGCATAATTTTTGTTTTTCTACACACTCAGTGGAGAGTTTAAGCTAGCCAAGTAGAATTTTTTGGAGAAAAAAAAAATAATAAGAATAAATGGGAGGGAGGGGTCAGACTCAGACTCAGACTCAGACTCAGGACTCAGGGCTCAGAAGTCAGGAGTGGGGATGCTTGCTTTGCTTGCACTATCAGGCAGGCATCAAGTTGTTTAGGAGAAGTGTTGTCAGAGAGAAAGAGTGAATTTATGTCAAGAAATGAGCATAAAGATAAATTCAAGTTTAACTTCCATTTTATTGAATCTCCTGTTTCATTTAAATATTTCACATTACTCCAACAAAGATAAACTCAAGTTATTCTTCAAATTCCTAATCTTTTTTCCTTAACAATTTCTTAAAGCAAACATACTTGATCGAAAAGAAAAGGTTAAAAAAAAGAGTACTTGGAAACATGTTATGGATACTTAATAGATCCACAGCATTGAGAATAGGTCAACTTTCTAATCCAGAAAAAGAAATTATATAAACTTGACTGAGATGATGTAGAATGCATTGCATGGCCTTCAGGCATACCTATATATGATCGACTACTCCATTTTTGTGATTTCACCAACTTCTTCGTCAACAATACCATAACATCAGCCTTCTTGGGACGGGGAAAACTCCTGAATCCCCTGTAATTTCATTAATATAAAAATTTATGATCCATTTAATTAACACCATATTGGATGGAGGAATATTAAGAAAGTTGATCGACTCTTTATTTAAGGATGGCTTTTCAGTCTGGAAAAGAAAAACTGTTTACTCAAAGCTATAATAAGCTAGCTGAAGCAGTCATAATCTAATGATTAAGCACTTTTTAAAACAAATATCGGGGGATTGAATTCCTGTGTCGTAAAACTTGATGTGTTTGCATGGAATTGGAGGAACACATATATCCTCTTTGATGAATATGATTATCCAAAATAACTTTATTCTTTCATTATCCATGCCTTTATTCCACATTCCACACCACATTTAGTGATCTTTATCCTTCTTTTAGTTTTTTTTCATTCTTTCCCTCCAAGAATATTACATGTCCACTTTTTTTAGTTCTTGCTTTTCTTTATATATATATCCTCAACAACTTCTACAAAGGTAGAAAGTACAACAATTGGTGATTTTGAAATTTATTAGTTTACTTCATTAGGTGTAAAATAAATGTACCATTTTCTTAAGTTAATACAAAAATCATATCTAACAATTCTTTTAATTAAGAAGTACACCGTAAGTGCAAATGGAAGCTGTTTTACTAATTTAGTAAAAATGGATGAGAATAGTTTCCCAAAAAAATATGAAAAAATGGATGGGATTTCATGCCTAAGTGAGTTGCTAAGATATAAGTTCCATTCCATGAGTTGGATTTCCTATCTCTTTTTTTTTTTATATTTGAATTGGTTAAGCATTATCTGCATTTATTACCAAATGAAGTTTGAAGATATAGGGAGGGAGAAAGGTATGGTCATGGTGAGGTTAATTATGACTCTGTGAGTAAAGGGTCCACGAGAATTAATATTTGTTCTCGACAGAACCTTGATCACAATTTTCAAGAAATTCAGACCAAAGTGTTTTTGTTTCTTTACTATATATTATAAAGAGAGAGAGAGAGAGAGAGATACATAAACATCAATCACAATCACAATCACTGCCGGACCAAATTTTCTGTATATCTTTGCGACTGTTCTCAGTCTCACCATACAATCATAATAATTAAAAAAATAATCAGAAATGTTTAACTAAAATTTACAACAATATCTAAGAATTAATTGCTTATTAACATGGATAGATAAGCAGAATCTGGTTCATTAATTATAAAAAAAAAGGTTTTCCATAAAAATAAGTTATAAATGTCCATTATGATTAAATATTGACTTTTGTATATGAATACATGCATGACGTATACCGACCTCTTTGCCTTATCTTAGGAAACAAAGCTTGCTTAAAGATTCCAGTCATTCCTTATTTTGTAAACCATCAAGAAATTAAATATTTACGGTTTTCACTTAGAAAATGTTACTCAAAAACACAACATGCATAATAATAATTATATTTTTTTCCATTAATTATCACCTTTGGTCATTGTGTTTTTGAGTGATATTTGCTTCCCCAATTGTAAACCATCTTCAACAATGTATCCTTTGTACCAGAAACGAAACTCAAAAGTCATCACCACCACCACCGCCCAACTGTTATCATTCTTGCTAACTTCATACTCATAATTAAGATTGCCCACTCTTACTTTATCTTCTGTAAGCATTTGAAGTGGGATCATTTTTCCATTTTCTGAAAGAACAACAATTCTTAGATGATTTTGAAATGTTCAAAACTTGGCAATTTCAATTCACACACTAACGTTAGGGCAAGACAAAGCTGCCAGCAAGCTATCATTCTAGCTGTTTCTGCACTCCTGTGTCGTTCAAATGATTATGCTATGTATCCTTCTTTTGTAGGGTTTATATATATATATATATATATAATTTTTTTACCATTACAACTGTGTTATATTTTTGGACTTTCCTGCCCAAGCATGTTTTCCTTTTGCTTTTCCGTAAATGGCATTTGATTCATAACCTCAAACCACTTCTTCCATGTTTCAACTGATACTTGGCTCGATATTTGTTCAAACACGAGTACTTATGCGTCCAATAAAGTTTGAAACTTGATTTCGCATGCCCTTGTGGTCCTGTGGTGGTTTTCCCTATATGTATAAGTTTTGTTAGAGATTTGTGGTTTTAAATTATAATTTACAACCACAATTTCAAATAACGTTTGTTCTTATTTGAACTCCAAGACCAAGAAGATCAATAACAATAGAATCATAAAAATGGTGAAGTTCAATCAAGAATTCACACAATACGAAACAAAGACAAAACGAGACATAGAATCATATCCTATATACATGTGTATATATATCCCTCAATGCAGTGATTTGTGGGAAGTGTTTTGTGTCTTTGGGGCCCCCGCCTAATTGTGACTTTGAATCTTTTCTTCTTTGCTTTTAAATCCCCCCAAAAGCCAAGAAAAGCAAAAGTCTAGGCGTTGGGAACATGCCCACAAACTTTTACATTTTTGTCTGGAGTCTTGGACTTAGACTTGAAGGCTTTTCTAACATTAGAGAGATGAGAGTACCAAACATTGTTCCAAGAAATGGCATGAGATTCGAAGCAAGCAACAACGCAACAAACTCATTAAAAGCTTATATACACATACAGAATTATAACAAGTATGTATACCTTTTCTTTTCTTTTACACTATTCGTTGGTATCACTATCACCACCCCACCACCTTCCTTCCTTCCTTCTGCCTAACCCTAATGCGCAATATTAACCCAAAAAAAAAAGAAAGATAAAAGAGTAAAAGGGAATTGCCTTGATTTATTCCCCAGCTTTAATTCTTCTACTTTTTTTGTTTTGAGTTGATGTGCTTGTGTGCATATTCTTCACTACTACTTGTCATGTTGGATCTTCATTGGTTTTCAGTTGACTTTATTTTGCTTTCTGAATATTCCTTGCTTAGGATGCGCATGCCATGTATTATATCGAATATTAAACAATCAATTATGTCTTACTTTTCAACAGAAACATTGTTTAGATTCATAATAATAATAAATAATCAATTATGTCTTTTTTTGCATTGAGAAAGTAATATATATATAATACAAGTCAACCAGTTGTTTAACTTAAAAACGAGTGTCCATGCAAAAGGATGAGAGTTATCTTATCAAGATAAGCTGATAAGCCGCATGAGAGCGATGGAGAAAGCAGCAGACAATTCCTTGGGGCTTGAGAATTGGGACAGGGGACCTCCTAAGCACATAACCCAAAACCTGAAATACTCTTCTTTGTTTTTTCTTCAACGAAGAAGAAAAGGCTGTTACTTTTGCTTTCTTTAACCACCATATTATAGCACATGGCAACTATATATATATATATATATCTAAAATTTGTCTTTGGTCGTAATCATAACTAACCAGTTAAAATATACTAAATGCACCTCTGTATAATGCAATTAATGCAAGAAGAGTGAATGATGAGATTTTTCTTAAAGATGGATTGGCTGTGAGACTGACTCAATGTCTATTAGCGTGATCCCATAAATCATCATGTGTGAGTAGAAAAAAGAGAAACGCAACCGAATATGATACGACCAAATAGCTTCAATTGCTTTGTGTCTCTTTACCTGTTCCAATTTAGTTCACCCCATTTTCTCTTCGGAACCCTAACCATTAACTATCTAATACCTAAGAGCGGAGTGGATCATAAATTAATTGATTGATACAAAATGTCCCACTCAGTAGAAGCCGAGATCTGCACAAGGGCTGAACTGAACTGAACTGAACTTCCCTTAAGATTTTATACAAAAAAAATTTATAAAAATGATTTTGTTGCATCAAATCAAAGGACAGCCATTGTTGCAGCTGACACGTAGTACTTCAGCATATGTATGTCTATGCAGCTGAGCTGATGACGAAACCCCACCCATGTGCCTAATCTCTTCAACAGATCCACTGCAATTAAAGTCACTTTGACATGCTCTAAAAAGTTACAGAGTCAATGAATGATTATTTTTAACTTTCTTTTGTACTACAGTAGTTACTTAGCAATAGGTTTTTATTCAAATTCATTGTTGTTGTACTTACTCCTTAATCTTTATTTATTTAATGGATATTGTTATATATAGCCCAGAGATGAAACGTGAAAATTGGGTGCAAAAGGCAGAAGCTTTTGTATGTCAATTTGCATTGAGGGGGTTAAGAGTCTCTGACACAATCTAATCAATACTTAAAATTTTGATATCATCATCCACAGTCTGCAACTGCAACACCAACAAGACTTTGCATCCTTTGTTGGTTTTGGTTTATGGCTTTGAAAATGAAAAGTTTTCTTGGTACCTGCAGTCTGCATTTCATCAAAGTCACAACCAACCAACAAACAGTACTACTCATGACATTTTTATTTTTATTATTTTTTTGTTTTTTTGGGGGGAAATTGATTAGAAAATATTTTATTGTTATCGTTTTCTGGCTCGGTCAGCCCTTGACTAATTGAGCAGGCAATAGTTCAGTTTTCTCCTTTTCAGTGACAGGTTTCTTGTTTCGTGATTTTGATCCGATTTGGTTCAGTCGAGGAGCACGGGCCAACTAGTTAACTTTTTAAGAATTAACATAATAAAATCCAAATCAAAATCCAAAAGATTTCTCTGGATAAAAGATAGTCAACAACAAGTCAATGGTAGTGTTTTGGAACATTACTAGAACAATCTCTTTTATGATCTTTAACAGTATATGCACGCGGACCACAGCATCCTAAGGCCATGTTAGTTAGTGTTTCAGTGGTCCATTGTCACCTATGCCTTACTTACTTACTAATAACCCATTTCATGGATTCAATTAGGATGCAGTTGTAGAAGCATCCCACATTAAGTAATGTTTGACATTCTAATTGTTCTTGCGATCACATTATCATTATTATTATATATGCTTGTGCATATAGCAGCATATTTTGTTGCTTCCCACATATTTCATTAGGCACGATGGTTTACCAAATCTAAGGAGCGTTGCAAGTTTCATTTTTATATAAAACAGGAAAATATGTGGGTTTGTTTGGCTAAAGCTGGGTGTCTATGATTTCACATTAAACAAGTAATACACTAGTAATTGAGGACCTTCCATTCAACAAGTGCTGCTATCCATGACGCTTGGGATGGCCCATCTTCAACCTTTAATAAACATTTTTCTGAACTCATCGTTAGTCTTCGGCTCCCCATCTTCTTCCAAAGGCTTAGATAGGTTTGCAGGCTGACCAAGTGGCCTAACATTTCTTGGCACCGCAAATGTGTTCTTCCCTTTCAGCTCGATGCTCTCGGCTCTTTTATGTGCAGTAGAGGGCGGATTACGAGGTGGCTGGGACTCCTTGGAAGTTTCAACAGACTGCCCAGTTGTAGATCTTCCGTTGCTTCCACTCTGGTTCCCAGTTTGAGCTGCAAGTTAATTTCTTTTCACTTATTAGCTATGGTGTTCAACACATTCCCAAGGACAATAATAAAATAAATGGACGTCTTGATAACAAAACTACCTTATCACACAAGTTTTCCCATCAGCTTTCCTAACTTTCTGGTTCAATTTTATCACCTAATTACGTTGCCTATAGTTCCAAATTCATTGTTAATGAAGATCCCTACAGTAAGGTGATTAGAGGTTTAATTCCTCACTTTCTACTACGAGAAGTATGTAGTTTGTATGTACATGTGCATGTTTACTGTCTCTGGTTTTTTATTTAAAGGCTACAAGATATCCCTAATTTTTCCGAATTTCTCATTCAACTCAGATATAGTGATCAAATGCTCAATTGTGAACTTAAGATTATTGATATCTACACACAATGAATAGATTCCTTAATTTGAGTATATCTGTAAGCACAAAGAAATACAAAAGATAAATCATTTAACCTACCATGATCTTTCGAGAAAACTTGATTGTTCTTTTTATTTCGTTTTGGATCCGATCGTGCAATACTTAGCTTCTTTCCAAGCAACATCTGCTTATTCTTTGCAATTGCTTCATTAAGAGATTCATCATTCGAGAAATCCACATATGCTAGCCCCTCCACAGAGAAAATAGAGTTGGGATGCATCAGCAAGAAACAGTACAAGCAAGCCATGTTAACAAATTAGAAAGCATGCTTAATCTTTCTAGCCTTTTGTACCTTCAAACATTATACTACTAAATTATATTTATTTACAACAATCTGATAGCCATTCTATTAGCTGTGTAGTCTGTCAAGAAAGATGTCAAATACCACCAAATGTTTACTGCACAATCAAATGTAACCTGGTGAAAGCAATCAAACTTCACGACTCACTTCACTAATTGAGTAAGCACATTGCCTAATATTCCTAGCACAAAACTAGGTAAATAAAAATGCAGAGATAAAAATACTTGCATGAGCAAATGTTAGAGACAGAGAGAGACCCTTGATTTTCCTGTAAACTTATCATGCAGTATTCTGATCGAGACAAGACCACCAACATCACTGAAGAACCTACGTAAATCTTCTTCATTTGTCTGCAGTAGTCAGAGTATCAGTTGTAAGGTATACACCAACTTATCAAACAATGAGAATTGCACAAGTACCTACCCTTGCTTTAACTTTGGAGGAAGTTATTTACTTACCTTATAGTTGAGGTTCGATATAAATGCAGTGCATTGATCTGTATATACTTTCATTTTTCCTGTCTCTGAGTCCATCTGTTTTCCATGGTTACCATCTGCATCTTCAGCATTGGATTTCACCTTTTCCACTTCTTTTATGAAAGCTGGATTCTGTACCTGATCTTTTTCTTTCTCATATCCAATGTTTTGGGTTTGAGCTATTTTCTTCTGCCTTTTTGCTGGAGACTGCTCATCAGTTGTGTTCAAATCACCCTTTCTCTTTTCACGAACACTTTTCTTGAAGGGTTTTTCTCTTTGGTCAATTATACTGGTAGATGCTACAGATTCTTGTCTCCTATACAATTGCAACTCTTCTAGTCGAGGTGTAACCTGAAAAGTCAAAAGACTCCAATACTTCAGCCCATTCACAGCTACATCTCGCTTCAAGGTGTAGATACATAATAAAATGTCAATCTTTCTGCAAGCAAAATCTTGACATTAACTTCTTATTTTAGTCAAAAAAGATATTCCAATAGCCAAGGTGTATTACAAGGATACACTGAATGCTGAAGAAATACTTCAATCAACCAACCTTATTATAACTGCTTACATATGCATTAAGTTGAAACACAATAATGGGAAACTCCTGTAACCTCAATCCCTGTTTAATTATCAGATACAAAAGAAATGGTAAAGCCTCAAACCACTTCTCAAACTAGCCTATTCTGGGAAAGAAAAAGGTTTGGCCCTGATATCCGCTTAACATTCCTCAGATTATCAAGCACATGAAGTGATACAAACAGGACTTATATCCAACCCCTAGCATTTATTTCAGTGTGCTAGAAGCAGGACCAAGCTTCACCTTTATACGGAGAGGGAGTTAAGTAACCTGGGGTTGAACAAACTTAAAGCAGGATCAAATATAAATTATTTAGAATATGAAAAAGGTCCTGTTTCGTGTAAAAACAAATAAATATGTTAAACAGTTTGAGTTTTCTAATATGTAGATAGAGTACAGAAAACTGGGTATCATGTAAAGTAATCCTGTTTCCATTCAAGAGGCTGACTGATACATTTCTATCCCCCAAATGATTAGTTCAAATCCAGTTGTTTTCTTTTTGCTGTTTATTATGTGATATTTCAACAAGCAAATGAAAATGTTGTTCAAACTGTGGACCACTTGAAAGGAAGTCTTACCCCCATGCCATTTTGCTACAAAATACAGCATTTCAAGAAAACTATCTAACTGGTACATGTCTGTTAATAATGCCTTAACCTGAAAACCACAAGCTAACAGTCACTGGTTCTTTGATCGGTTTGGCAGGTTGGTTCAAACATAGATTTGGTATTATTAGCCTTCTAGGGTTTTTGAGCGCACAGAAAAAACATCAACCAAAGAGGGTCATATGAAAAGTAGTTGCTAATATTATGGAAAAGCAGTGCCAGGACTGATCATCTAATTCCTTCAATTAAAATATCTTTAAAATAGAAAGATGTTCAATACTTTTACAATGCACACATAGGTTTGATTCCAATAGTTTGATTGTAGACACTTTAATAGTTATAGAACACCTGACAACAAGGTTAACAAAAATTTCTGGTCATAACCCTGTTTTATTAATGTCATTTATTTCCAATACTTAGTTTAAGAATTAACAGCAATCAGCATGCTTCACATTTTCTGCACAGACTATAAAAAAAAAGTTCTTAACAGTCCAAATGGTGGGATCAATTGGCCTTTAAAATGCATCATTATAATTTCAATGGAAAAGAAAACATGCATGGTGCCAGTGTAGGGAAAGCAGCAGCAAATTATACCTTCTGTACAGCATGATCTAAATCTTCCAGTGTGCCATACTCCTTTTCAAAGCGCAACCAGGAATGGCATATTTCCTGAAGGATTCTGTTAATTAGGACAGCAAGATATCATCTAATCCACAGTGCAGTGAATAAATGCTCAACGGCACCTCACTGACTCGGACTCGTAGAGGAAATCAGACAGCAAATTGATATGACAATTTTTAACACCATATCAAACATCAACAAGTAAATGCACATCATTACCAAGCAAACAATTCATCTTTACACGTGCATACACACATTTATTTCTGATAAACTGATGGAACCCCCTCTTTATTCTATATGAAATAAAGACAGTAGATACACTGATTCTTAGCTATTCCAATATCTGGAATAATTCTCTATAGTACTGCACTAATCAGAAATGTAAAAGAAACAGA
>JANIMX020000159.1:77149-89016 GCA_024582655.2 Erythroxylum kunthianum | reverse complement strand
TTGTGGTAATTCATTGAATCCTCGAAAGGCTAAACCTACTCTCGTGATTTAGACCTTAAGATTAATTCTTATAGTTCTGATACCTAGGTTCACCTGGCAGTACGTCCCTAAATATATATGACATGCAAATAAGTGGCCAGCAAAATCGTATGAATAAGCACGATAAGAATTAAATCAACGAATATTAAATTTCAATAAAGAAGAATACCAAATTCAATCAAATATCCATCGCAAAAATATCAAAGGGCATTGCCCAATCCTAGAAACAAATTAACTACTCAGACATGAATATTAGACCAGAATAAATCAGTAATAACATCCAAAAAGTCATGAATAGAGAAAACCGAATGATGTAAATCGCAAGATGCCAGCTCCCAAAGTTGTCTCGAATCTCCTACTGTCTGGTTGGATGGTTCAAAATGAATAGGAATAACTCCTTTACCCTAGTACTCCTTCAATCGACGATTGCATTGAAATAATCTATCTGCACCTGAAATGAATAACCACGCCAAAGAAATGAAAAATAACGAAGAACAACGCCCCTTAGCCGTACCTCGCTTCTGTCTGCTTTCCTAAATAGTTTCGATGCAAAAAATATTGCTCCAAAAATCAAAAGTCTCTCGCGCACAGTTCTCCTCTCCGCTACAGTCTCCTGCCCAAAAATAATATCCCCAAAAATTGAAATCCCCCCAGTCTGCGTTTACGCAGACTTTATATAGTATGTGTGTGACGCATACTTAGTCTTTAAGTCTGCGTTAAACGCAGATAGTAAAGTCTGCTTTTAACGCAGACAGTTACGTCTGTATTTTCGCTCCTATTTTCTGTATCGTTTTGCTCCTGTCTGATAGACTTTGTATTTTAATTAATTTTTGCACTGCAATACAAAACAATTATATTTAGTGCAATTGATCAATTAAATTATACAAAATCTAAGGGTAAAATTCGTTATAAATTTATGTAAATATCAACACATCACCACTACAACACTCACCTACAATAGGAGGCTGATTCTCACAGTTTTACTTTGTTACTCGATGTATCTAGTTTGGAAAGAGATGAATGCAAGGAAGATTCAAAGCAGAAACAAAACAGATAATGAACTTCTGCATGAGATTTTGGTAGCGACCTTAAAAGTATTGTTTCTACATAAACTAATCTAGCAACATCAGCACTTGTACTTGTTCTCATGTGATCTGCTAGCTCTTTTTTAATCTTGGCTACTGTATGCTTTTGTAAAAACTCTTATTTTTATTCTTTTTAATATAATTTCCTTATTCAAAAAAATCTTTGCAATTAATTATGAATCTTTTATTTTGTGGATATTATCCCCAAAATGATTGTACTTCATATAAACTTGAGAGAATAAAAGCTAACAAAGGTCTAAAGTAAGAAAGAATCATACTTGATATAAACTTGGAGAATAAAAGCTAACAAAGGCTTAAAGTAAGAAAGAATCATAAGCGACACAGGCTATTCGAATAATTTAGTATATAAAAGGCAATAACTAAATACATTTTGAGACGGAAAAATTATTCTAACAGCTTAATGAATTGTAAAACAATAATTAAATGATTCACAATTTATATTTAATACACACTATCAATTTGCAAGGAGTGACTTGGTCATGGTGATAAAGATTGCTTTTCATGTACCTGTTTTGCTACTACGAATGCAATGCTGGGAAACAATATGAAACTTTTGGTGCAAGATATGCAGTGCTCAAAATTTTTCATTATGATTTTATGATATCTCACGTTGATGATCAATCACAATAATTCATAACCATGTGCAACAAACAGGATCACCCATTCTTGTCAGAATATGGTGCTGAACAAAGATGGAAGATATTGGGAAATTGCAGAAGAAACTCAAGGGTAAATGTTAAATTTAACTTTCACCCGCTTTTAGGCACTTGGTAAAAGCGGCAACACAAAAGCAATTTTGGTTCTCAAATCCTGTGACCAACTGGTGTAAAATTCTAATGAGAAAAGGATGGTTAATGCTGTCCTGCGACAGAAACCGTACATTTGCTTTATTTCATCGCGAAGACAAACTCTATGAAGCATATGTATTTAATCTTCCTAGTTGCCGACGATATCTTTAAAATTGACAATGCAAGTCAACGCTCGTTCAAATTCACTCTCTTCTAAGGCAAATGTGAGGCGGCAGTAGCCAGGGATTCCGGTCCAGGCACCAGTGTTGATGCATAAACCTGTAGACCTTGCAATGGCTTCCCTTATATTGCTATCGTCAAGCTTCAGTTCATAAAGATCGTCAGCTGAATTTCTGATCTTAATAACTTTGTTAAGGTAACCTGAGGGCTTTGCGACCAAGGAGACGCCACCACAGGGTTGTAGCACATCCCAGCCACATTTCTGCAATGTCTGTTTGAAAAAGAACAAAAAAATAACAAAGAAGTTGGAAATAACGAATCTATCAATCCAGAATGAACTTAAAGAGAAAAACAAAGCTGAAAATATTAATTCAACGTTAGGTAGGAACTAATAGAATGAACTGAAATTTAGGAAGTGACAGTCATTTATAATGTTACAAAGACAGCAGCTGAAAAATGCAAGGCCTCGAGCATCACGATCTCTTACCTCCTTCAGGCGTTGAGATCTAAATTTCAACTCTTTCGTTTTCTCTGTGAAAGTGTCCAAAACGTCTGCCAAATTCTGGGCCCTCCAACTCAGCAGTTTCTTTACTGCATATCTCACTGTGCTATGAGGCTTGCTTAATCCTGGAAAGCTAAAGAATGCATCAACCAAAAGAGGATGGCTATAAACCACAAACCCGAATTTGAGCGCTCCACTGAGGAGCTTCAAGTCCAGACCTCCAAGCAGAGTCACACAAAAAGATGGGTTGCTGGAGTTAAGCTTTGATAATATGGGCGCCAAATTCCAGCCACCCCAGCCCTCAAATTCCAATCCTGAGAATGAAGTATCAATTACAACTCTTGCCCCAAATTTTGCACATGTAGTTAGTATGGTATCCATCTCATCTTTGCTGTAAATCAAGCCTGTGGGATTGACGGTTGGACCACATATATACACCCATGGCCTGTTTGCAGCCTTGAGTACTGTTGTAAGAACATTGTCTGTCAGCTTAAAACCTACTTTAGTGTCAGTAGGAATGCTCACAATATTTGCCTTCAGAAACCTAGCAGAAGAAACAAAATTTCCGTTCCAGCCAGATGGGAAGCAAAAAGTCCCCCCTTCTTGGATGCAGCAGAGAACCAATATATTGAACAAAGCTTGTGAGCTGTCTGTATACACAACTTCTGTGGTGCTATCAGTTGGAAATCCATAACTGTTTTCTATATATTGTTTGATGCTAGGAGTAACGTCAATTTCTGATTCGGTCATGTTCTGCCTGGCAAAACTTTCAAAAATTGCTGCCTTGACAGGAGAAGGGCTGGGCAAAAAACTTTGATCTACATCCATGTGAATCAATGAAGAATTCTCTACTTCGCCTATTGACAGTTCTGAATCATTCAGAACCAACATAGCTGGGCTTGCGATGTCAACTCCACTTGATTTGGCTTTTCCATGTTCCCTCTGGAGCATATGACATACTTTAACCAATTTTGAAAAATAAAATGTAATAGTGCAAGAATCAAAACTAAATAACCAGTCAACTTACATGACTTACAAGTCGACCTGTGATACTAATTCCACATGCAAGTGAAATAACATGAAAAGGAAGAAAAGCAAAAGGATCCCTACTTCAAAAGAGAAAGGAAAAGAGAAATAAACTGACGAACCTCTGCAGGAAGATGCCTGTCTGCAAGCTGAAAAGCTAGAAGCTCATGGAAAATACAACCATAGTAATACTGCCTAATTGGTGCTGTATTCCCTTCCAGTACTTCCACTGTTTTGGACAAGGCTTTCAAGACAGCCTCTTCCTCTGAAATGACAAAAGCTACCTCTAAGTCTGAGTAAACCTGGAAAGTATGTCGCTGCCATTACTACTTAGATCTTCTGACTTGACAACAAACTGAATTGAGGCAATGGTAAACTTTACAACTTGGAAATTGTGATTAACCAGAATAGAAACCTCTGCATATACCTGGTTTTTCACAAGGCCACAAATAATTGCAGCATGTGAAGGCAAAGGATGTCCTGCAAGATATTTTAGGACGCCGTTGGAACTAGGAAGGCTGGATAGCTCAAATTGGTCAGATATGTCTAAGAAGAGGCAGGATCCAATTTCTTTAGTGACATCTAAGAGCTGCACAAAAGCTGAACTAGTGACTGCCTCAAATTGAGCCAAACCCGTAACAACCACCTGTGGCCTCAGCTTTTTGATAAGCTCTACCATTAAATCTGATTGTCTTGGTGCTTCAATGACTGTGATGACATCTTTTTCAGTTTCTGTACCCTGTAGTATAGTTTTTAGTTACAAAATATCCAACAACCAGTATGAACTTCAATCCAGGCTTAAACTTCCAAAACAGGACAGCGATGCATCACAGCATCAGTTTTAATAAGAATTAACTACTATCACGTGAAGGAACCTTTATGTAATTCAACAGAGAATAATTTTCATCTGGACACTGCTATTAGAGAATTTCAGCAGAAACTTTTTTGGTGTTTTGTTGGCTATGGAGCCCAATCATGAAAACAAACTCCAACTGAGTTGGGCTCCAGAGACAGCAGAATTTGAGTTTATAAGAAAAAACCTAACAGAAGGTTCAGGCTTGGGATGCACTGGGTACGGGTCAGTGCATATATAAACATAATGATTGTGGATGGTTGGAAGACATAAACAACAACAATATGATTTGAGCCAAATAGAAGTATGCATCTGCATGGTGAACTTATAATGCCTCACATTCAAACTAACGCAATATTTACTTAGCCAAAAGTAACACATCACTGCCAGAAACCCAAGAGCTAACAATGTTTGTGATACTTAAGCAGCCTGAAAAGCAGGGATTGAAATTATGTACTCCCATTAAGTTCCCAAGTACTTTACATCCAACTGAAAAGTACACATCTATCCAAGCAAAGCAATGGGTTAATGGAATTTTGAAGACTTCAATTTATGGCATCACTTAAAAGAGATTAAAAAAGGATACAATACATGAACATCTTACCTTAATTTCCAAGGATGTCAACCATCGGCGGGGAAGTTGTCGAGTCAAATGTTCGTCAACAATTGCAAGATGAGGTGATAATAATCGCAAAGAATGCTCGATTGCCACAGTTCTTGAGGGAAAGATGATAACATTCTTGAGTGAATTGAAACAAAAAAGAATACTTCTCAGATAATGTAGAACTAAAAATAGAGAATTTTTTTACAGAATAGTCAACTGTTTTAATGGCTCATCATTCTAGAAAGAGGTTGAAGTACATAAAAGGCATTGCCAGCATTATCAATTAGATATGGTATGGAAAAGGCAAAGCAATTTGGACTTCTTACTCATGAAAAAGCTTCTATAAAAGTTTTACTTTGGGTTGTGAAAAATACCATGGCAGGTAAGGATGCTATAGAATTCTGGATAACATCATTAGGACTCCAACATTGTAGCAGCTACTTCAATTTATTAACTTTTAACTATTTATAATGGCAAGTACATTTCCCCACCAACATCCAAAAACTTGCACAGTTATGATGCACATAGAGAAAACATTTGGGAGAAATGTAAAGTCAACAGACTATCTTTTCTGTCCAGCATGCATGAAACTAAGCCAATTGTCAGTAGTGCAATTAGGGGGAGAAACACATTTGTTCATTTGAAAAAGACACAAAGATGCTATTTTCTATTGACATAAAACATACCATGAGGCAGCTTCTCTATCACATTTCATTTTATAGAATAAAAATTGGAACATTGCTATTTCCAAGAATTTGAATTTTAGTTATTCATTTCAAGATTTCAATTCTTAGGGTAACAACAAAGAACTGAAATCCCAAATAACTAAATTTTCATCATAGAACTTTGCATAATTCTAGATACTGGAATAATTAATTTGAATTACATCATCCAAAAACACATCTGCTGATAAAAACACAAGGAATGTGAAACTTTAATTTGACAGAAACACTATACAGACAAATATAAAACGCTAGCAAATAGTTTTCCACTCAACTCCTTCATGATTTAAGAATTATATCTTCCTGAAATTGTTATGGCATTTATGTACAGAAGTTTTCACTTTATACTTCCTCGGAGTTATTCATGCCACATTTAGTTCAATTTATATGTGGTCAGAAACATCATTCTTATAGATTCACTACTATTGAGTTAATCCAAATGCAGATTTCCTAACTTTTTCTAGTAACATCTGTTCTTCTGATACAGAATAATGTGTTTGCATTATCTATGGAAGTATGAAAATTGATGGTAGCAACATGAAAATATCAAGAGAAACAGAATTTTCCAGCCAACACCGTGAGTAGTTGCTAATTAAGCAGAGAAGATATTCTTACATCAGAATTGAGCGGAATATGGTAATACGTTTTCATGAATCCTGCAACAAGACTACGAAAACGTGTATTTCCAGCAGGTGGCTCATATGGGAAACATGAATGCTCTTTCAACTCATTGGCAAAATAAGCTAGGAACGGAATCTTCTCATCAGCAACTGAATCATCTTCAAAAGACAAATCCAAAGAACTGCTAATCTCTTGGTAGCCATTCTTAAGAAAATCAATTATTTTCTTAACCTGTAAATATATATTCATAAACCACTAATCCCTGGAGAGCTAAACATTTAGTAGAACAAAACCACTGTTATTTAATAGTAAACCTGGTTTGGTTGACGAAGTTGACAACTATAAACTGATAAGGCATGAGCAATGCGGCCACCAGCCTTCCCGTAGGCCCATGCAGTTCGAGCACAAATTGGCTGGTCTCCATTAAGACCCATAAAAAATTCAAAGCGGTGTGGACTGTTCTTCTCAATTTCAACTAAAGCTGATATATCTGTGTCTGCAGCCTGGAAGAACAAAATCTCAGAGAGAGTGCATTATGGAAGGAGAAATGATTTTCACTTGTAAATAGTTCTCTTGCCTGAAGAATTTTTGTTTGCCAAAGCTTGTTCACACGAAAACCACGACGTTCAAATAAGCGTTTACAAACTGCTTGTCCTGGACGGCCACCCATATTAAAGATCATAATGCCCATAGGTTTGATGACAGATATTCCTTCCTCAACAGCCCTAGCAATCAGACCCAATCCAAATTGATCCTCAACAAACCCCTACATAAAATGGAAGTCAGAAATAAATTTGAGATACGGAACCTAGGTTATCAGGTTTTACAATTAAGTCAAATTTTCTAATCACTGTCCACTTAACCATCTTCACTTACAAGACTAAAACTCAAATAAAATAAGCAAACAAATAACTGCCATCATCCACACAAATAAAAGTAAAATAAAAAATAAAATAAATCTAATCCAGAATCAGTTAGAGAAAAATTTACATAGTTGGTGAGCTGTAAAGCTTGACCATCCAAATATGACAAAAAAGAACTATAATACACAACTTGGTTAGATTAAATACATCTTTTCTGAGTTTTGACTTCGGAAAACAAATCTAAGAACCATATTTCCCACCATGCTGTCCTAATTTTCAATTTACCAAGCTTAATTAAGTTTGCATATATCAAACTTTTGTGCTATTCCATCCATGAAATAATTGATCATACAAGGACTGAGTATGTTTCTCAACCTGAAGAGCACAGTAGTTACTCAATGAATATAGAAACTCTTCACTTGCATTCTCCGAGATAATCTTTGACATTGCTTCTGGGTTTGGGTTAAGAATCTGCATAAAGGAAAGTAGGAAACAAGCAAGATCAACTCTGAAGTCCAGATAATAACTGAAAAGACAATATTTTTAGTGGTCACTTGATAGACTAATTACGTGTACTATCTTTATTGAAATCCTGTTTTCAGTAAATTTTAGCAATACCTGAGGTATGCATCCAACAATTCTTTCAAGTTGGATCTCATGATCCCGACAATAAACTAGAAGATCAGATTCATGAAACTCAACCCGGTCCAGTAAGGTTTTCCTTTCTGCATCATAAATAGGTTGGCCTTTTTCATCCAAAGCATTTAAGTAGAGGTTTATATTGGAAATTCTTATAGCTCTAGGATTGATATCAAGGCCATAAACCTGCAAAAGGCTATCCAGGAATCAACCAAAGTGCAGCAAACAAGTTCTATCAACATGTTGAATTGTGCACTCTATGTATTTCATCGCATAGGACGGTTAAAAAGCTATTTCAAAACAAAAATTGACCTTTGAAGGTAACCATTTCTCAGCAATGGCAATGGATATCCATCCATTGCCACAACCAAGTTCAGCTACCGTCTTGTCCTTGAAGATAGAGTCTGGATGTCTATTTAGACCTTCATAAAAGGTGAAAGACCAGTCTTCAGGGATGAAAATGCTTGGGATGACCATCATTGTCAGTTTCTTCCTTCCCTGGTAACCTGCACAGGGAAAATAGATTTTTCAAATTGTACACAATAAATAAAATAATCCTTGACAGTTCCATAACAAAGAGGAATCATCAGAATGAGTTAATCATACAAGAAACGGAGAAAGGATAATCATACAAACAACAGCACGACATACATTTTCTACATCCATGTGACCTAAAGAAGTACCATATTACGTAGGTGAGAAAGAATAAAATTTGGATAATGGATATTCTAGAAGATATCCAGAAAGAGCTCAAGGTAGTTCATTTATGCAGGAAAGAAACCCAAGAGGATTGAACATTCTCAAAGCAAAATAAAAAAAAAATTATTAGGAAAAACAAAAGACCAATCTCAAGGTATTTGTTGATCGTGTATTTGGCATTTAGTCTGTCAGCTGATTTTCACCATCAGCCCAAAAAAAACAGGAAACTCCTGTCCAAGAAAAATAAAAGTTCTGCAACATGAAGATATTATTAGAAGTGCTATAGCACTGAATTCAGAATGGTAACGGATTGATAAAAAAAAATCCAGATATCCCAGAATATTGGAAAATTTTAATCAAACGGGAAATACTGATTGTCAATCTTATATAACGAATATTCCAATATTTATTTAGATATGTCCATCTAAACAGTTCTGCTCTTATTGAGCTGAAAACAATGTTCAGCTTAACTTATTTCCATCAGTTTGGAAGCCCGTGGTTTATGATTGCTTTTCCAATTTTCAGCCGTGTTTGATTACTGAAAAACTGAATCTAAAGCACCACAGAAACATATAGAGTAAGTAAGACGGTGACAGATTAACGACCCATGTATCACTGTAAGGCTTCCGAAGTATTGACATAAAGACAAAATCGAATAACCAAAGACTTCAATATTTGGGTCCTTTTCTAGGATTAATAAAAAATAAAAATAAAAAAGGGAATCCATTCCACGAGTTAGAGTCATTTTCAACTAATTTAAGTGGATTGACCTTGCTATCTGTTTTCCTGGAAGAGGCAACTTTAGAGGGACAAACTCGATTGGCTGTCAATGAAACTTTAGCAAAATGCCAAAATTATCACAGCAGAGAGTAGATTTATTTTAAACTAGAAAGAATTATTAATTAAATAAGACAAGCGTTTACTTTCCATTCTAAATCGTTCTGATTACACTATTTTCTCAAGAAACAAACAGTAGCATAACAGATGATTGAGCAACAGTGAACTTGACTTCATTCATACGTTAACACTTAAAAACACACTCAACTCCAACTCTTCCTTCGTAATCTCTCCTCTGATTCCTCCATTATCGGAGCAACCATAAAATAAAATAAAAAAAACGGCAGAGAGCTAAAAGGTACCTTCGTATTGGTCGAGGAAGATGTCCTGGATCTGGAAATGGTACATTTGGAGGCAATGGTCGGATTGGGCGACGAGTTTATGGAGATCGGAGAGGAAGATCCTGGCCTGAGGTCGGGTACTGGGATCCTGAAGCCTCTCCAGCACTAATCTGAAGGCACTGTAGGCGGCGTCGCCTGACTGCTGGCACTGCTTCAAGAACTCCTCCACGGACGACGCCATTTTGGACCGGCGTGTGTGTGACAGTTATAGAGATAGATTTTGTTGTGTTGTACTAGTTAACTTAAATAAGGATGAGTGTGTGTGTTTGCGTATGGGCAAGACTAAAGAGTTTTGTTGATTTCCCGGGAAGCGAAGCGGTAATTTATATTTATTTTCTGCGAGTGTGAGTGTGTATATATATATATATAATATGGTTGTTTGTTTGGATGATGAGAGTTGGACAAAGTCAAGTTGGGACTTTCTCGACTTGGGATGGGAGTTGCTTCCCCTCCCGTACATTGTGGGGCTGTGGTTGGGCAATGACTCAGTTTACTAGGGGATAACTAATTCCTCTCCAACCTTTCAAGTTTTAGTTTAAGATATCATATGCAATTGTTTAATCACTTTCTAATTCTATTCCATTATTCTTTTTATACCTCCTAATCTCATGTGCTTACATATTTTCATTTATGTTTTATTGATTATAGCGGATGAACTTGTTATGATACCAAACCTCATCTCATTTATAGAAGCTCAAATAAATAGGACTACGAGTGTTCTTAGTAGAGTATTCACATATCAGCTATTATTTCCGCTATTGCACAAGGACGTCCTTCATTGATAAATAGTTTTTTTTTCCTCCTATTTAAGAGTAAGAGAAAGAGATAAAGTTGTATGAATAAGATCTTCTAAATCTTTTGCAAGCAAATCAAGATAGGATTGGATTTCGACCACAACGGGATAATTACGAAACTTTTTCATATTTTTATTTATCAAAAACTAATATCACTTTAATTCTATAAAATGATTAATAATTAAAGCATAATAAAATATTAATTATAATTCGTATCTTATTCTGAAACTTAATCTTTTCTTGTCGTATCCCTTGAATTGTTTCTAAAACTAATATGTTTCAACTACCATAGCTGCACAAGTGTCCGGCCTCTAACGGTATCCACAAAACAAGTTGAGAGACTCTTATATAAAGAGTTAAGTAAGAAGTGCTAGCTCTAGTAGAGCTTAAGCCTATTTATAATAGGTTCTGGGCATTTTAGTAATTTAATTAAAATTAAATTCTAATTTCAATTAAACTTTAATTAGAATTACAAATAATTCTAATTAAATACAAATTATACCCAAATAAGATCCAATATCTTATATTGATTCTTATTTAGTAAATATCTCATATTTAATCATAAAGTTTCTCAAACTTTACAATCAAGTTCAACTTGATTAAAATATCTTTGCTCTCTTCAACTCATTTTATATGTGTGACTCATTAGGTTCTCAAATACGTTGGCAATGAATATAAATTCTAATTCTAATTCATAATTAGAATTAGATAAATTAAAACTATTTTTAATTTATCTTTAATTATCCAATTAAACAATTTATAATCATAGATCAAGACTGACGTCTAGCAACGCATCATAACCACCCAAATATATAGGAATGTCAAAGTGGTTTTGACTAACCTTTCCGTACATTAATTTTTCGTATAATTCAACCATTTCATCATATAATGTTCCGATTAGACATAGAGCGTGGAATTAATGTCTACTCTTTTAAGTCCAATCATATTAATTCTCTGCCATTAGCTATCGATTCAATTAATGACATTTGTAAAACTATTTACAAAGCGTCATTCTACCTCGGCCAAGGATTTCCCGAATCAATACTAATCCAAAACAACAAAACATTCTCCCTAATTACTTTAGGGTGATGAATCATAACTTGATCATACAACTAACTCCATACAGTTCATGCTACATCCAATGACTACCGATTTAACGACCCGTAATTAAATAGATCATAAGTAGTATCAAAACATAGCAATCCTTGTACAAGATAACTTTGGTGACCTCAAGTCAAAGGATCACTTATACA
>JANIMX020000158.1:1438339-1448821 GCA_024582655.2 Erythroxylum kunthianum | reverse complement strand
CTACCCGGGACAGATTTATAAAGTTGGCTTAATTTTCCACTTTTGACCTAGATCTTGCCATTTCTAAGTTCTAAGGTTGCATTAAAGTTGTAGACATATGAATCTAGTTTCAAACGCAATTGGAAGCACTCAATTTGGATGTCTACATCTCGAGTTAATAAATTTTAACTAGGTCTAGGTCAGGTGGCGTTTTAACCAATTGTTCTCATATGGCTTGTATCACAATACTAACACATACCTATAGATATAACACATCACATGCATCATACTAGGAGTCACTTTGGGGTGTTACATATTTTCTCTTTATTCAATATTGCTTTCAATTATCATTTTACTTTATACTATTGAATACTCATTTTAGCATATAAAAGCTCTTTGGAAGATCCAGATCAAGATTACTTGAGCCCTTTAAATTTTGAGAGACAAAGTTAAGTTACAAGTAAATTTATACCTTTTTTTTTCATTTTGATTCTCTCATTCCACCACTTAGGTATCTTTTATCTAGATGTATGCATACCTTTTTTTTTAATTTTTAATTTTGATCAAACAACATGAATATACATTCTTCGTCCAAGTTCCTCATCAACAATTATTTAAAGGACTTTGAAGTTTAGACTTCAAGAGGAAGAACTATTTGTATGCAATGCAACTAGAGAGGCATAGCAGCCGTCTTTGATATTCATCAAAGTGCAGTGCTTTCCTTTCTCTGCAATAATCCCATTTTTAACAACAGCAATAACTTCTGCATTCTTGATAGTGGACAACCTATGTGCTACAGTTACTGTGGTTCGATTGGCCATCACTCGGTCTAATGCATCTTGAACCACTCTTTCAGACCCTGCATCTAGTGCACTTGTAGCCTCGTCAAATAGCATTATTTTTGGACATTTCACTATTGCACGAGCAATCGCCACTCTCTGTTTTTGTCCTCCTGACAACTGAACACCCCTCTCTCCCACCACCGTATCATAACCCTGCATTCTCAATGGAGGCAGGATTAATTTTGTAGTTTTTAGTTTTGGGTTCAATGAAACTGAATTTTGTACAGTATATATTATTGAGATGGCTAAATTCTTACCTGTCGTAAGCTGCTGATAAAATTATGAGCATTGGCTAACTCTGCAGCTGCTATGATTTCTGTTTCTGTAGCATTCCCGCCTTTACCATATGCAATATTTTCACGGATTGTGCCGTTGAACAATACTGGTTCTTGACTTACTAAGCCCATTTGTTGTCTCAACCACTTGAGTTGGAGCTTTTGGATTTCAATTCCGTCAAGAGTTATATGACCTGAATCAGGGTCATAAAATCTCTGCAATAAAGATATTATGGTTGATTTCCCACTTCCACTTTCTCCAACTAGAGCAACTGTCTGCAAGAATACTTTGTTTAATCAGTTTAAATTATCAATATCGTAAGCTTGAAATGAAAGGAGCATGACTGGCTTACCTGGCCGGATTGAATGGCCAAGTTGAGGTCTCGAAAAATCAGAGTCTCTGGTCTTGATGGATAACTAAAGCTTATACTATGAAATTCAATCTTTCCGTCCACATTTCCTAATGTCAAACCTGATTCATCACTTGGGTCGATTGTCGAAGTCCGATCAATAATTGAAAATAGTGAGGCCACAGCAGCCTTTGCTTTAGAAGAATCAGGAGCAAATGAACTTGACAATGAGATTGCACTAGCCGTCATACTTAGTGCAAAGAAAACCTGAAAAGCAGATGTATGAATCAATCTCCTTAAAACATTCACTACTACGAACAAAAAGTTGCTCAAATGAGGAAGATATGCATACTTGAAAGATATCTTGGAATTTTGCTTTTCCATGTTCAATAAGTCGTGCTCCAGCATAGAAGCTGGCAGCGTTTAAGTTATACATCAATAAATATGAGAGTCCGAACCCTGCACCTGCGATCAGCCCTTTTCGTATTCCTAGATCTAGAAGCCCTACCTGTTTCTCTTTGTATAATCGAATCACTTTCTCTTCTGCGCAGAAAGAAGCTATGGTTCTTATGCTTGCCACTGCGTCATAGGCAAGTTGACTTGCTTCCTCGTACATCAACTGCAATCACCATTTCACATCAAAAGGTCATAAAAAAATCTACAGTTGACCACTTGGACCTAGAGTTGAGACAAGAAAAAAAGCCAAGTATTATGGTTTTCTAAAGTTAAATCTTATAATAGGAGTTAAATTATCTCCTAGGAGGACCTAATTCTCTTGATGTATTGACATATGTAATAGGAATCAATAGATCATCATAAGAAATGAAAGACTACCTTTCCATGAGCTCCTAGTTTCTTAATTGACTTCACTTGGATATATCCATTAACTCCAATCAAAGGAATTAAAGCAAGGACTATAAAGGACAATGTCCAATTGGCCGTAAATGCAACAACAAGGGCTGCAACTAATGATGAAGTGATTTGGACCATCTGAGCTAGGTTATCTCCAACTAAACAAGGTACTTTTGTTGCATCTTCCGAGAGCCTACCACAAATTGCTCCGCTTGAATGTTCAACTTCGTCGAACCATCCTATCTCCATGCAAACAACCTTCTCAAAACACATGGATCGAATCCGCTGTACTAATTTACATCCTGCCACTGCAAATAAATACGATTGCAATGGATGTCCTACAGCCGATACTAAACCAAGTATCAAAAACATCAGTGACCAAAATTTTGAATCCTTTTTCAGTTCATAAGGTGATTCATAAACTGTTGTGATCACTTTTGATAGTAATATACCATAAACTGGGAAAATTACACCATTTACTATAGCAGCCATACTCCCAGCTACAAGCAGTGAAGTCTCTGGTTTGTTAAGATTTGCCAGTCGAAGGATTGGGATATTAGGAGCTTCTGGCTCAGGTGGAGGAGCTCTTTCATCTTCCAGTCCACTATCAAGAACATCAAATCTGGTAGGTAAATCAAGAATTACAGACAAGGAGTGGTGACTGCTGTTTCCCAGTCCAGATGACACCCGACTTATAGACCTTCTAAATGACATTCTTTCACTCAATTGTCTGAATGATTCTATTCTTTTATTAGACCTTTCATCAATCTCTACTACTTGGCTTGATTCTTGCATGCTTATGAGCCGAGAGTATGCTCCGTCAGGATGATTGAGTAGTTCTGTATGGGATCCTAACAACAACATAAGAAATTTAATGAATTTTTTACTGATGAAAAAACACAAAAAAGAATTTAATGGATTTCTTAATGATGCATAAGTGTGCGGGCACAATATTGGGATACCTTTTTCTGCTACCTTCCCCTGGTGAATGACTGCAATCATGTCAGCTTCTTTGACAGTGCTCAATCTATGTGCGACAATGATTGTTGTTATGTTATTCATAATTCTTTCTAGTGCATCCTGCACTGTCCTCTCAGACTCGACATCAAGGGCACTTGTAGCTTCATCTAAAAGTAAGATACGTGGATCTTTCAGGATTGCTCTAGCTATTGCAATTCTTTGCTTCTGTCCACCTGACAAATGAGTTCCATGTTCCCCTACAATTGTATCTAATCCCTAGATACAAAATTAAGAATGGCAATAGAAATTCAACTTTTCATGGCAATAATTAAAGGAAAGATTACGGCAACAGATCTTAGGTAGGAATCAATTGAAACCTGGGGGAGTTTATCGATGAATTTGATAGCATTCGCCAATTCAGCTGCAGTTCTTATCTCTTCAATGGTTGCACCATATTTTCCATATGCTATGTTGTCCTTAATGCTTGATGTAAACAGAATAGGTTCCTGGCTGACGAGACCAATTTTTCCTCTAATCCATTTAAGTTGAAATTCCTTGAGGTTAATTCCATCTATGAGAACTTGGCCCCCTTGTGGATCATAAAATCTCTCTATTAGACTAATAACTGTTGATTTGCCACTCCCTGTTTGTCCAACCAATGCTGTTGTTTTTCCAGATAGAAAAGAAAGAGAGAATCCACAGAATATTTGCTCATCTGGTCTAGCTGGATAACTAAAAACTATGTCCCTCAACTCTATATCTCCTTGGATGTCATCCAAAACTATTCCCGAGGTATCATAAGCGTCTATCTCTGACTTTCTGCTTATAGTCTCAAACATCTTACAAGCTGCAGCTTGGCCAGCACCAAATGCACTGATGCAGGAAGGTATCTCACCTAATGACCTAATTCATCCGTAAGTAGGGGCAAAATATTAGCACAGGATGTCATAAAAAGACATTGCACTCAACGTAGAAATGCTATGTATGGATGCCGTTGTTTGTATGTGTGCTTGTGTTTGGCTAAAAAAGGAGCTTACATGGAACCATTGAATACAGCGGCAATAACATTAATCACTGCACCTCCTTCATACCCCTTTTCTAGTATCATCTTCGAACCAAACCATAATGCCAAAGCATAACTGCAGAAAGACATTAATTTCATTATTCCAAGACCTATTCCAGAAGCAAAGCCTTCATAAACCCCTGATCTGTAAGCACCAACAAGAAACTTGGTATAATTCTCTGTCTCATCCTTCTCGCCGGTAAATGATGCTACCTATACCATGTAATATGACTCAACCAGTGAGAATAATTTAGTTATTTTTCTTGTCCAATCATGGATCTAGTAAGGAACTCAAAAACTGGAAACATACAGTTCTGATTAGTCCGATCGTCTGTTGAGCAACGGTTGCTGCCTTTGCATAAGCCTTTTGTGCAATAGATCCCATCCTAGCTATCATGAAGGACATGGTTACACCAGTTACGATTACAAACGCAGCAAATGGTAATAGGATAAGCGTCAGAAGCCACCCATTTACAAATGCAATAATAAATGCTCCAACAAATGCTGATGTCAGTTGTAGAAACTTCCCAACCTGAGTGCGATAAGCAGCCTTGAAATTTTAGAAAAGGTATTCTGATTGTCTGCAATTTCAGAAGAACTTTTGGAATTGTAAATTACCTTCTCACCCATGGCTTCCTGAATAAGAATGCTGTCCCCAGACAGTCTATCAATGACCTCTCCAGTGTTCGTATTTCTATCGTAGAAACCAATATCTTGTCTCAGTACAGCTTCTAAATATAAACACCTTATTCGTGAAGCCTGTCTTTCTCCTGTGACCTGCCAACAAGATACCTCTGGAAACAACAAAACAAGAATTTAATGTCTGAAAAAGTTTGTTAATTACTGTCAAATGTGACATTGTTATGTATTTACATACGCAGAAATGAAGCTAAAGCACTCCCAACTGCGAAGTATACGATCTTTAGACAAACCTGAATTTCACCAGGATAAGAATCAGTACAATTCTTATAAATGTAAAGCAAACACAAAATTTTAGAAGAAAATAGCCAGATTGAAAAAGTTAGTTCAACAATGACACTGATAACTGTAATTTAGAATAAAGAGAAGAAATCCAATGTACATGGGGAGAACCTGATCCTTAATGGTATTCACTCAGGGCTAAGTCATTCCATACTTAAACCTTGTGCCAGCTTTGTTTTTTTTTTTTTACCTTAGCAACTGTGTGCAAGACTTCATTGTAATGTTGAATTTCTCCAAACGAATCAGTCACTTCTCTCAACAAGATTGTCATAACAGGTACACATACTCCATTGCCAACAGCTCCAATAGTCCCAATGATCATCAAGAAAATATCTGTCAAGTCCGAAAATGAAAAGAGCTTGTGAAATGGCATCGTTTTATCTTTCTCATCTCCTTTACCGTCATCAGGCACTGCCGGTTTCTGGTTCAGATCGGAAAATTTCTCCTCCAGTTCATGGCTTTTCCATGCAGCATCATGTATCTCGTTCTCCTCCATCTCCAGGGCCATGAAAACCACTTCAAGATAGGTTGCTTGTCAGTTGTTTTAGAACAACTAAGACTTGAAGCATTGAGAACTGTAGGCTGCAGCGGCAAAACACTTGATGAAGTCAGAAACTGAAATCCGTAGAACCAATATACCTGTAATAAAACCTGAATTACGTAGTTCAGTTTCTACAAAAACAAATATATCTGATGCAACCAAAATACCGTCACTTCAATTGCTTGAATAAGTAGTTAGAGTTCATTATATGAAAGAACAGAAACATTGAAGCAACATAGAGAAGAGAAACACAAAGTTGCACCCGGAATCATAAACTTGCCAAGAAGATAATTGCTTTCTGGGATCTGATTCGGTAGTCCTATTTCACCTTCTGATCTGCTTGTCACAGTTGAAAGATCCAAATTTATACAATTTAGTTCTTCAACAGCTTGCATAGAGGAGAATGATCACCAACGAGGGTGACTCATGGTCAAAAGCATAGTATTTTATTGGTTTACAGCCAAATCCAGTATTGTTTACAGATTGTTGCGTATATACATATATATAAAATAAATATTCTACTTGAGCAAGAAAAATGAACTCGGATACTTAAAGATATGAATCCCGTTTAGCTGTTAGTCTGCCAGGAGATAACATGATTATACATGTATTAACGTGAGGAAGGACAACCTCGTGTTGTCTAGTAGAATCTGTTTACAATATAATTATAACCAATTTCAATTATAAGGAGGAGAAAAACAAAAGAGTTCATTGATAACGTGGCTTCAAATATTCATAGAGACTACGACACGGAGAAGGGAATTTAATAAATAAATAAATTAGGACCTAGTTCTAAACTTTCAATTGGCACTATTATTGTTTTAATTAAGATATATGACAGTATAACATTGCCAAATATAAATTTGAGGTATATATAACATTGCCAATTATAAAATTGAGGCTTTCCTTTTATCACATTTGTTTAATCTCTAATGTATCCAAGCTAGGTTCCTACTTATTTACTTATAGAGCTTAATTTACCATTTCTTATATATCCTAACAAATTGGGTGATTATGAAAAAGTATATTCCGTAAACATCAAGTATTATGTGTCAATGGCAATATTATATGAAAAGGAAACAGCTATGGGATTGGTTTGATGTAGCCACTTTACCAAGTAACTAGTTGAGTGATTAAGTCGCTATATATCTCGACTCTTTATCTACTATTCAAGGTGCCTAATTTTTCTAATTCACTATCTTCCTAAAATGGCTTTGATGTCAACCCTATCTCTATATTCACTTTCAAGTTACCTTTTCTCCAGTATTTAGTTCACTATCTTATTGTTCTAAGACACATTTCTCAAACTATAACCCTGTAATTTTAAGTCATTATTTTCTCTAATTATCCTTTTAGTAGACTCTATAACTTATGTATAATTCAAGGGATATAAACAAGATTACAACTGCTATAAGATGCAAATCAAGGGAATGAAGAATATTACGTGGATAAGTAATGGATGGTTTAAGTTGGCTTGTTATTAAAATTATGAACCATCCTTTTTAAATAACAATTTTTTTAATTTAAACCAAATCAAACCATATGAAAGTTTAAATAAAATTAAATTAATTTAGATGGTTTGAGTTGGTTTATTTTTTTTAATTTATTAAAAAATATTTCAATATCTCTTTGTTCTTTTAATAGAATAATATTTCAATAAATAAGAACATTATATACATATATAATAAGAGGAATTTCAATTATGTTACTCTAGTCTTTTAAACAATATTTATATATAACATAATTTCTTGACTAAACGAATAATTTAAATGAAGTATAAATGTTTTTATATTGGTACCACAAACCTACTAATTTCATAAACTAATAAACATGATATTTTACTATGAATGATCTAGCATTTAGGTAGTTAATGAGATGATCTCTTGCATTAAAGAGCAATTGGTAGCAATGATTTACACAAAATCTACATTAACAAACTAGCTTCACCCTAGGGAATATTGGACAATAAATTCTTAACAGAAAGCTTAATGTCATATAGAAGTTGACAAGAGGTTAAGAAGAAAGGTTTGTGCACAAGGATAAGAAGGTTTGAGTAGGCATTATTAGATAGCTCACTGGTATAATACTTGAAGATATTCTGCTTCAATTGCAGCTTAGTAGAGTGAGGGAAATTTTGCAACAAATGTAAAGCTTTTAGGAGTATAGCTTAGTAATTGAATATAACCATCAATAAGAAAAGTTGGCATAAGTAACCAGCAGTTAGCTCTTTAGAATAGTAGTAGGAAAAAATAATATTTCTAATGTAGCTTGGCTGAGAGAGAATTTATGCAGCAACTATAAATGCAGCCTAAACTTCATCAAAGAATTTAGATCATATGTTGGACATAATTACCAAATCTTTAAGCATAACTTTGTAAACCAATTTCTAGATTAGTAGTTAATATGTTCATGAATTTAGTGACTTGTACTTTTCTATTCTCCTCATCTAGAGACTAGTAATACCTTCTCTAAGTTAGTTGTAAGTTATGCTTTGTATCCTTAATATTTTATCAGTTCAATTTTAACTTAAAAAGCATGAGATTTTACATTACCAATTTTCTTTGTACATATTTAAATTTAAATGGAAAAAACTTAAAGTATAAGGATTATAAAGTATATTTTACTATATTAAAAACAAACATTTTGTTAGCTTTAGGTTAGTTCCTATATAACACTTTAAAGGAAATTGTTTGGTGTATCTATTTTTTTTTTACCTCTTTTAAAAAGATCAAATAATTATCTAAGAGATTTGATGAATACCATTGCAAATATATAATCAATTCAAATTAAAAAATCAATACATTCATAATTTGAAGTTGAAGTAAATAAAGAGACTAGGAGAGACGATTATAAACAATTGTAATGGTTTTTTTTTTGAAAAATTAAATAGAAAATATAGTAATAGAACAATTATAATGGTTGTGCACATGAATTAAACTACATCTTTAAATGTTTACTATTATCTTCTTCAATAAATACGTAGAAGCCTTTCATACAACTTTCTTCTCTTGCATATAAGTAAAAAATTAACTCTCACAACATCTTAAGTGAATAATAACCCACAAATAATGATATCATAGCAATTTCTCCCAATTGATTTAGCTTACTGCAAAATGAAATTTAATATATATCTTTGTTATTCACTAATGAATTAGACTCAAATGTCTACACAATTGAAATCTTGCACTTAATGATCAATATGACAAAGAGTCATATAAGTTTATAAATATCCTTTAACAATTAAATTGTGAAATATTTATAGCCAACACATAATTTTATAACATTTGGAATTATAAATTAACCCTTATAGCATTACGAGTAGACGTAGGTTAAATTTATTGGTCAAATTATTATAAATCATTTATGCTATTCTATCCTTTATTTTTTTAATTAACTATGTGTTGAAGTATATGAGACATGGCAAGAAAGCAATAGCAGAAGATTCAAGTAGGAATAGATGAGTGAAATCCTATTCTAAATGAACATTATGAGCAAGATTAAAGAGTATTTGATGCTTTGTTTGAGAAATGAAGCATATCATATGAAATAGCACAAAGATGGGGAATTCCATAACAAATACTATGTTGCCTTAAACATTAGGATGAGTACGTGAAGTGATTAAGCTTGTCAAAAGCTAAGTTTCAAATGGTATGTTGTAACGCCCTAATACCCCCTGGGAGGATACCCGGGCGCCACAACACACAGATGCACTCACTCAGATACTCACGTGCAGTTGCATCGAAAAATAAACAATAGTAATATACATGCAGCGAAAATATTAACACAAACTGTAATGACCCGAGCCCTACCTTAGTTGAAATTGCGTTACATGTGTGCCAAATTGCATAAAGTGAATTACTTGAATGTGGGGGATTAAAATAAATTTTTTTTAGATGATGGGGTTAACACTGAATATGTGCCAGTCGATAGAGTGCCTTATGCGGCAGTGTCTTGTGTTCAGCCGACAAGGCTGTAAAGTATGTTCAGTCGAGGCAAGTGACAAGGCTGCGAAATGTGTTTAACTGAGGCTGTAAACCAGTGGCGGTGTTATGGGAGCATCTGTCGACATACTGGCGTCGTGAAATCGAAGGTGATGATTTTGGAGAGTTAAGAGTATAAAGACAAAGATCCTTGAAGGACTTGTGAAACGAAGTCAGGTAAGTGGATCATTCCGATGTTCAGTCGATAGAATAGAGAAAGAGGACTAGTCGATAAGAGAGAGAAAGACCTGTTGAGTTGAGAACAGAAAGAATAAGTTCAGTCGATTGCGGAAAAGGGCATAAAAGCAGTCGATAAAGGACTAAGAAAGAATCGATACAGGAAAGGCTAAGAATAGCTGATAAAAGAGGAAAGAAGAGTAGCAACGAACAGTAATAGCCGAGGGTGATGAGAATAACATTAGCCAATAGCAATGCAAAAGAACGGGGTGCGGTTTAAACCGTTTGAAAATAGAGATATAAGGCTAGATAATGTATTAGGGAAACAATTGTCCAATTTCAACGTTTTCACCTAGCGAATGACCCCAGAAGTCTGGACAACGAAGCTGACCAATAAGAGTGTACAAAGGGAGTTTTGGTTTCAATCATTTTTGGCATAGTGCATGAATTAATAAGTGTATATGCGTGAGATGAAATGCATG
>JANIMX020000158.1:1306799-1324076 GCA_024582655.2 Erythroxylum kunthianum | reverse complement strand
AACACAACAATATACAGATACATCTTAGTCATAACAATCATTCAATAACGTCACATCAATTAATAGCAATCATTTTCGATCATTTAATTATACAAATCATATTTATGAACATATGAAATGCAAATGCACATGTGACTCATTGCTTCAGCTCTTAGTTGTGACCGAGCCCCATGTCAGTTACCCGTGTCCTTTTTGGACACTAGGTTCAGTCAATTGTCTAGTCAGTAATAGAGCTCATGGCTTTTGTGCACAGTATGAGCTTTCGCTCTAGTCGGTAAGTATGGTTCCTCAAGGTCACAACATTTAATTTAGTGATTATGCTTGTTCGTGCAATGACATGCAACACTCACTTTCATTCAGTTCACATGTTACAATTCATTTTCATCGGTCCGAAGTTCAGCATTCAACATATAGTTGAGCACACAATCAGTATTTCCTTGTTCACAATCATGTCAATGGCAATTTGTTCACAATTGCAATTTAAACAAACGAAATGAGAAACCCGGAGGGTTCCCTCACATCCAATCAACACAGTTCATCAGACCGACGTCCGATATTCAACACATGATTAAGCATAAAATCACACTTTTCAGTTCTCAATACAATTCAATCAAGCATATTGAAGGAGTACACAATCTAGGTTGACTCACAGATCCTCCAAAGCTATCGCCTAGACGGTCCGGCAATATCGAGATGGGGTTGAACTTGGCGATCGTCTATAAGCACATTCAATTTTGCACTTATCAATTTTACTATTCAATCAAATAAATATTCATGTATGTCATGATTTATGCATGCTCAATTGACTTTCCCAGGTATCTAACTCAAATCAGAAATTTATACTAAAACACAATTTAAATTCAATTGTGAGAATCACAAGAAAAAGTGATATGCAGAAACCAATTGATTAACCTAGAGAATTCAATTGGCTCTGAAATTTTGGGAAGAGGAAGAACAATAAGCCACGATCATGGACTGACTTCCCACAAGCGTGGCTCTGAGTCCACGATCATGGAATCACGCCACAAGCGTGCTTCCACTGCCACGAACGTGGCTAAGCACACAAAACCAATTCCCACGAGCGTGGCTTTGAATCCACGATCGTGGCTCATGCTACAAGCATGCTTTCAATGCCACGAGTGTGGATCTCTTCTCCGAAACGCAATCCACAATCGTGGCTCATGCCATGAGCGTGATTTCTAGGCTACGAGCGTGGCTTCAGCCTACTTCGTGCAACCCACGAGCGTGGCTTACCTGCATGGCGCAAAGCACGAATGTGGTTTGCAAGTCACGAGCATGGCTTTAAATCCACGTTCGTGGTTTGCATGCCACGAGCGTGCAGACGCACTCCAGACGCAGAAATGAACTAACTCAAAATAGAAAATTCCAAACAATTTCAACCAATTTTTAAAGGCATTTGGAAGGAATTCACGTCTCCTTCCTTCACAACAATTGTAGATCATCTTCTTTAGTTATCTAAAACCTCAAAATTCATTTCATTTAGATCATCCTAGCTCAATTTATCATCAGTTCAGTGTATCATGTCATAAATTCATCCTTAAGCTAGTTTCACCATTCAGATCACTCTAACAAAATTTTCCAGACAAATTTCAGCATTCAAACACTTTCAATCAAACACCTATACACTCTAACTCATATGGACTGATCAATATAATCATTCTAACCAATTTCAATCTTTTAACAATTTAACATTCATCAAAATCTCCAGATGTCACTTAACAGTGGCTGTCTTGGCAGCCTCATTCAAAAATTCATAACTTACGTTTTACTCATCCATAAATCCTGAAATTTTGCAGGATTCTAGTGTACACCGCCTACAACTTTCATCCTTTAAGTTTTCCCAAAATCTGTCTCTAAAATCAAACATGCAAGTCAGAAAATAGGATGAACAGTTAACCTGAAACTGCTCAATCCAAAATTCTTCCTAACTCAGAATCAATCCATGAACACATAAAAATTCCTCTCAAATGCCACTCAAAAATCATGTTTATGCATGATTGATGCATATTTAACAAAATTCACTTACCTTTTGAAGCACCAGAAATCTCCACTCAAAAATCTCCAAACTTCAATCCATTTTTTCCAACAATGCTCACAACACGAGACAACTCACAATGGAGTAAAAACAAGGAACAAATGGAGAAGAAGAAGAAGAAACATAAAAGTTTGCTAGGGTTCAGTTCACATATAGGAAGGAAAAAATGTAGAAGGTGAAAGAGAAGAAGATAGCTGCTAAGTCACGAAAACTCAACAAATTTGAAGACTTTTGTCCTCTAGCTAATTAAAACCTCTTACACCATTTTACCTCCAATTTAATTCTCCAACCACTCTTCACTTTCCACATGTCACATTTCTATTTGTCATCATAAAGTAACTTGGTACAAGTACATGTATCTATTTGTGTACAAGTACGTACAAATATAGTATATGGGCCTAATCCTAGTGCCTAATTTTTCATAGGCCCAATTTTTGCTTAATTGCTAATTCCTCAATTTAGTCACTCAATTAAGTAAAATCAACATTTAATACTAATGTCCTCAATCTCAGTTATTCAATCTCATCAATTCTCAATTCAGTCCAATTCACACTCTTATGGTCGGTATATAATCAAACATATCAAAAATCACACAAGCAAACTATACTCGGAATCAGTCAATTAAAATGTATTTTCTAACATTACATTAAAATTCAATCATATGCAAATTCATGAATATGCGGTGCATGTAAACAAAAATGAAATTCCTATGTTGACACATAGGACACTCAATTCAAGTAAAGCCTCACTAGCAAAGTAACAGGTTACTATAGACACGCCCATGTTTGTCTGGTAACACGCATGTGTCAGAAGGAAAAAAAACTTGCCTTTTGGTTTTAGCTAAATGACATGCCTGTGCCTGTCTAGTAACGCGCCCGTGTCAGAAGGAAGAAACTTGCTCTTCATCTTCTTCTTGCTTTTCTTCCCAGTTTTAGCTCAATTACTTTGACATTCCTAAATGCGAACAAAACCACAAAAGAACCTGAAATACATTTAAACAAACAAATTAAATACAACAAAATATAAAAACATAAATAAAACATATGAGAAAATAAGATAAGTTATGTACTTATCAGCACTCTCCTTTATCTAACTCACACTCGGCCTGATTTTGTTCATGTTGTGCACAAGATATGTCAAAAGGTACAAAAACCTACGATAGGTGATTTCAAAGCAATCAAGAGGATAATTCGATATGTTAAAGGAACACTAAATTTTGGTCTTCAATTCACTCAACAAAGCTCTCTCAACCTGTATGGTTTTTGTGATGCTGACTGGGGTGGATGTCCTACAACAAGAAGAAGTACATCGGGTTATTATGTGTATCTTGGAAGCAACTATGTTTTTTGGTCTTCAAAAGGGCAACCAACAATTTCCAAGTCTAGTTCCAAAGCATAATATAGGGTTATGGCGGTGGCTACAATTGAACTTACATGGATCATATGCATACCACGAGATATTGGAGTTAGTTTGCATCAACCACTGTAATTATTCTCTGACAATTTAAGTGCATTATATATGATTGTAAATACAGTTTTCCATCCTCGGTCTAAACATATTTCCATTGATTATCACTTTGTAAGAGAGAAAGTTGCTCTTGGAAGCTTGGTTACAAGATTTACACGATCTTCACAACAAATAGCCCGACATTTTTACAAAACCATTAACTAAAGCTACCTTTCAAGGTTTGCATGACAAGCTTGGAGTTCATGTTCTCCTTCCCTCCAACTTGAAAAAGGGTGAAGAAGCAGATAACCAAAACAAGGAAGTATTGGTATAAGATCAAAACAAGATACAAGAATCAAATATAAAACGACTAATTTATTAATAATCAATAACAACTAGTTTTTTTTATTTATTTCCTATATTTATGGCCCTAGAATTATGATTACCATTTTGTAACCAACTCCTTAGTTTCTTTATTTAGCTTTTCTCTTCCTAAATTAACTCTTGTGTGTAAATGTATGTATAGGAGATGATTCTCCTCCCTTTCATTTTAAGGAATGAGATTTTAACTTTACTAGAATCCTCTTTAATAACAACTACCTAAGAGGTTCAATTCAACAATTTCTCATTAGAGGCAATGGTTGACATTTATGGATGATAAAAAACTACTTGACAGTTTTTATTTTAAATCAAATCAAATCAAATCCTATAGAATTTAAATTAAATAAAATAAATTCAAACTCATTTGAGTTGGTTTAATGTTTTCTAATTTTAATTACATTGAAAAACAAACAAAACCTTTTTATCTAATTTTTTAATAAAATAATATTTTTATAGATGTGAGATTTAGAATATTAAATAGTTGAAAATTTTAATTATGTTATTACGATATTTAAATAATATTCTTAGAAAACTAACACTATAGGATCAAATGAATAACATAATTAGAACAAGTAAAAAATTTAGCACAAAAAAATTATTGATTATAAATTTAAAACATGATTTGAGATTAGGAATACTCTTCAAGTCAACAAAGTAAATTTGAAGTGAAATGATTCAAAAACAAAGTTTAATTTTAAATAGTTAAAAAGGCCTTATATTACATTAAATACAATCATTTATTTTGACAAGAGAAAAACAATTATATAATATAATGAGGAATTATAACGTCATAAGACTGGAGAAGAAGCATTTTGAGTCTTAACGGCTTACTTTATTATTGACACCAAAAATAGTTTAAGTAAATAAAAACATTGTACTTAAATTTCTCTCATTTTATCAAAGATTAATGAAATAATTAAAAAAAGTATATTTAATTATTTGGAATGTGGTACTCTATTGGATGATAGTGTTCCTAATAACTAAGTTCTTTCTTGATAAAAATTAATTTATTATACAAAAATAAAAAAGTAGTAATAGTGAAAATAATGTTAATCTACTAATATTAATTTGATTTGAATTTTAGGGCTAAGTCAAATATTGGATTTTTTGTATTTTTTTAAAACAAAGTGATTTTTTTTATTTTACAAAACCGATAATTTTGTACTTTTTTTTTATATAATTTTGTTGGGAATAAACAACTTGATTCTTTGTACTCACCCTTTGAAATCACCCCTTTTCTTTGTCGGTTGTCAAAGATTCTTGCTCCAATGTTGCTAAATATATAATATTTGATAGAAGACGGTGTAATTATCGGAAATAAGCATTCCATTCATTTCGCAAAATATTTGATAAAGACTATGAAAAAGGGTAAAAAAATAAAAATTAATAATTATAAGGAAATTGTTTCATAAAACTCTCATCTCGTCCTCTTCAAGATACTTATCAGGATATCATTTTTTTAATATATAAATTACCATTACTGAGCTGTGTAGTCTTAAGGTGGTAAGAAATCAATGGGTGTGAAACGACAAGTAGTTGACTCTGACTTTGTTTACGCTTTGGCATGCAATTTGCTTCTCGTCCATATATGAGAAAACCACTAGATTCCAATGTATCCCAACTCATTATCCACTCATACTTTTGAATCTTCTCAATCATTTCACTACCAGCCGACTTTGCTTACTTTGTTATGAACCTTTTTGACTAATTGATGCCTATATATACACACACTTTGCTTCTACTCTAGACACAAAATCAAGCTCCAACGTTCCTTAGGTGATATATAATTATTCAGGTTCTGGAAGTGTAGCAGTATTAACAACATTAGTTTATTACGATGGACACTAGATGTTGCCACCAACCAATAGTTTTTAGCTTGCTTTTGCTTGCCATGTTCTTCACCTTGGTGTATGGCCAAGGCACTCGTGTAGGGTTTTATTTAACCACATGCCCTAGGGTTGAAACCATTGTTACAGCTACAGTCCAGTCTCATTTCAGGTCTGATCCTACCGTTGCACCTGGTTTGCTCAGGATGCACTTCCACGATTGCTTTGTGAATGGCTGTGATGCCTCTATTCTCATTGATGGCTCCAACACTGAGAAAACAGCCCCACCAAATCTTTTGCTTCGTGGATATGACGTCATTAACGATGCCAAGTCCCAACTCGAAGCTGCTTGCCCTGGGGTCGTCTCATGTGCTGATATTCTCGCCCTTGCTGCTCGTGATTCTGTAGCTCTGGTATATATATATATATAGATATATTAAGATTCGTTTAAATTACTTACATCAACAAATAATTCGATTTCCACTTAAGTTATCAACTGTGAAAGCTTTAACATTGTAACGAATTTGCAGACACTTGGACCAAGTTGGCCTGTGCCCACAGGACGAAGAGATGGTACGGTTTCATTGGCATCTGACACTGTCAATCTTCCAGGCTTCACCGATTCTGTTGATGTTCAAAAGCAAAAGTTTTCAGCATTGGGATTGAACACACAAGACCTTGTTACCCTTGTCGGTATGCTTCATTTGGATATGGTGTAGTTCGTTGTATTAAGATATGAATTTATGTTACTTTTAAGTTCGGTATTCTTGCTTACTTATTAATATCGTTCTCTTCCCTTGAAACAGGAGGGCACACAATAGGAACTTCAGCTTGCCAGTTTTTCAGTTACAGATTGTACAACTTTACAACAACAGGAAATGGCGTAGATTCATCAATCGACCCTGCATTCGTCTCTCAGCTACAGACACTTTGCCCACAAAACGGTGATGGATCGAGGCGTGTTGCACTGGACACGGGTAGTGCCAACAGGTTCGATTCAAATTTCTTCTCGAATTTGAGGGGAGGCAGAGGAATACTGGAATCGGATCAAAAGCTGTGGACTGATACTTCTACAAGAACCTTTGTACAACGTTTCCTAGGTATCAGAGGATTGGCTGGATTGACCTTTAACCTGGAATTTGCAAGGTCCATGGTGAAGATGAGCAATATCGGTGTCAAAACTGGAACTGTAGGTGAAATCCGTAGAGTGTGCTCCGCTATAAATTGAAGCATGCTAGGACTAAGATGCAGTGTCAAATGTAGTAATATTAATTAACTTTCTTAATTACTTTTCCTAATAGTTGTTGTAATGAAGTCAAACAAAAAGGCTTGACAACAGGAAAGTACTACTTGTACCAAAACTTTGTACTCCAGTGATTAATATGTAATACAGGGAAAAAGTATAAGACTTGTATCAAGTTGCAACGAAACTCAACACAATGAGTACTTACGTGATTGTTGATTTGAAATTATCAACATAAGCATCCATATTCGGGACCTTATGTTTGATGATTTGAAAGAAGTTGAGGTTCTATCCCTAAATCAATTGGTTATGATGAGAGTAGCTCAACTCTTTTTTTTTTATCCTTTAACTTTTTAATATGAGTCAAATACTCTATAACTAGTGCAAGAATTAAGCATCTATAACTCAAAATCATAAGATTTTGGACAAAGTATTGCCTTATATATGTATGGCCCTCACTAATACTTCTGTCCCCTTCTAGAAGTAGTACCCACCCAATAATAATATGAGAACCCACCCGTTTTCTGAAGCACCAATAATTATGGTGATGGAGGAGAGCGAAAGACTAGCTTCTTTTGAAGAGGGATTATTGTTATGAAAAGGTAATTGAAATCTTGTATGGATGAAAATTTAGTGGAGGGGAGGGATATGTTAAGAATAAGCAAATAATGCTCAAAATGACGTTGTTGAATTGATAGATTTATTCATTTAGACTGAGAAATAAACAATAATAAATTAAAGAGAATCGAATTTGAGCATGAAAACTTATCCTACTATAATAAAAATTCCTTCTTATTACACATATTTTCCTTTCATTCAAAGGAATGTTGTACTTTATTTGAAGTCAAATTTAATTTGGCCCCAATGAGTTTTAAAATTATTTTTCAAACTTGAGTGGAGGCCATTTACTTTTCAATAGCTTCTATAGAGAGAATGATATTGAAAATTTTATTTTCTTGAAATGTACCTTATTTTCTTCGAATCAAATGTAAATATTATTATATCTACATAAATTAACATTTAGAATATAAGACTATGTATATTAAGCTATTGTTTTAAACTTGAATGTTATGTCATGGAAGAGGACAGAATGGTAAATGTATAATGGAGAAAAGAAAAAGCATGTCATAGAACCTAGCTAGCTGTTATTGATCAGAACATATACCAACATTATAAAGAAAAATAGATAAAGAGGACAATGAAAACGTTTTTCTTTTAGAAGAGGACAATGAAATAGTTGCTAGAAGATTCGTGCTAAGTTGTCAATTTTAACACTTCGACTCATTTATTGTGAAGTCAAACAGATTACGTGGAGTCAATGATGTTGTATTAAGTACAAAAAAAAAAAATTTAATTTAAAGAAAGAAATTCTTCTTCTTTTATTTTCTTACCTTATAAATCAAGGTACAATTTCTTGTTAAAAAACTCTTAAAACATATTCTAAAAGAAATATATAAAAGATTTTGATTTTCATTATCGTTTAAGAATATTCTTATATTAATGAGATGCTTCACTCGAGTTAGTGAGTAGTGATATTAACTTATGGAGAGGGTCACCACTAAGAATTTAAAAGATAAAAGAATGCTACATATATGGAAAAATAATTTTATTTTTCATCAACTACCTTAGATGGACCATAATTTTTTTATGAGTGTTGACTTCACTTGATTAAATTAATTAGAATTCATATTAATACGTATTAACAACTTGTGATAGAGCTCATTAAAAATTTGTTATTAAAATTCTAAAAATCTTAATATCATTACTAATATAGATTTTATTCTCAATTTCTTAAAGAGATAAAAAATTAAATTTCTTAAAATTAAATAATATATGCAAAACAAAATAACACAACATATTGTATATATGAAATCTCTCTATTAAAAAGGAAAATACTAAAAAATATGGATTTGTTTTTAACTAGCATATTCATTCAATAATCAAGTTAGAACTAAAATATGATCCTCCCGAGCTTGGTCCTCTACTCATGGACGACCTAACTTCCCTTGCCCGTCCTTCAATTATGTCTCTTTTCCTTCTACTCGACCCTTTATTTCACCATACTATTCTTTTTTATTCCTTTCTCCCAAACCTTCTCCCAACCATTACCTTACTAACCATTTTTTGTTCTATAAAACCTCCATAATCTTAGTCTCTTGCGTCTCTCTTTCTGTTAGGGGTGCTCTTATCTTTTTAGATTATCCCACCTAAAGCCTTTTCATTAGTAGCAACTACTTTTTAATCTTTTCTTTTTGTCACCTTTGAAACATTGCTTTTCTTATCATGTTTGAAATTGATGTCCCTAACCCTTAAAGCCTAGTTACCGTTTTCTTTCCTATTCAACAAGTTTCCTCTATCTACACCTTCCTCTAACCCCCTAGCTTCAATCGATTCTCAAATGACAGAAGAAACCACGATTGAGCTGGAAAACAGTTGTGGGAGAAAGTCCTAACTCTTCTTTATAGTATGCCTCCATGTAAGTTTGGAAGCAAGGTCCATCGTTGCCTTTGACCTAGATACTCTCCAGAAAGGAGCTAGCTTATTGACTTCAAACATGGTAGGGTTTTTCTTAAGCAGGAGGTCAACCTTCCTAGTGGTGAATAGTTGGTCATTTAAGGTTTGGAAAGTGAGAGGCCTTACAGAGGTTCTGTTAACTAAAGACAACTTAATATTGTTTAAGTTTGCAAATAAAGCTAGAGTGGATGAAATCGTTAAAGCAGGACCACAACACCTTAAGAGCATTCCACAATTCCTATAATTATAGAAGTTAGGTATTAACTTTAATCATATTAACCATGAGAGTGTTCACTTATGGATAAACCTATATGATGCCCTTTAAGTATTGGTCTACCAAAGGATTGTGCATGTAATCCAACTATATAAGAAAAACCAATATGTATGGATGAAAGGATGACCATTAGGAAGGGAATCAGTTATGTGTGATTGCATGTAAATGTTGAACTAGAAAAGAAGTTGCCTAATACTAAACCAATACTTGGGCTTGATGAAGGGGATGCACTCATTGAAGATACCATAAGAATTTCGTGTCAATGGAAAACGTATGTGAAAATTCAGGGAATAATGGCATTAGACTGGGAGAAAAATTATAAATGGCGATTACAATAAGCTTATGGAATTGGAGGTGTTTGAGAATCTGGATGTTGTAAGTAATTCTCTTAAAGGGATCCTAAAAGATTATATAACGGTTCATAATAAAGGCAATGAGCTGAAGGATCCTGATAAGGTTAGCTATAATCTTTTAGGTCAAAGAGACGTAGTAAGTGAGGAGGATAGTTAAAACTTTGAGGAAGTTCTTACCTTGTAAAAGGAAGAAAAAGGTAAGAATTGCTAGTGAATCAATTAGCTAAAAATGTAAGTAACACTTTTTAGGTGAGTCCAGTCATCATCGAATCAATTAGTGAGGGGTTTAAACTTGATAATAAAAAGATTAGAGAGGAAGACAAAGATAAAGGGGGCAAGAATAATTCTCCCTAAATGTCATTGATGTCTTGGAATGTTAGGGGAATAAATAGCTCTAATAAATAACAATCCCATAAGGATTCATTTTAGGGAATAAACCAATCATCATTGGCGTGACATAAATAAAGTTAAACAGTGAAAAGCTATAAAAGCTTAGGCTATAAGGGAAGCATTGGGATTTTGCATCTAACCACCATTGTCACCATTATGATCACATTATCCTTGTTGTGGATACAAGATGTGTCAAGGTAGATGTCATAAGCTCCAGTGACTAGCACATCCACATTTTAGCTAATTATTTTCTAGAAAATATTTTTATTACTATCACTTTTGTGTATAGATCAAACCATAGCTTTCAGAGGAGAACATCATCAGATAGAGCAATGGTTGATAATAAATGGTTGTCAATATTCCCTCAAAGTAAAACCTCATTCCTTAATCATAAAATATTTGATCACTGACCTATTGTTATCAAGATCTATTATCTAACTATGAAAAAACCTTTCCTTTTAGGTTCAATAATTATCTAGTTGAGGATGCTAACTTTGGACAAGCTATAGTGAAAGGGAGAGCATGCCCAATTCAGGGGATTAAAACTTGTGTGTGCATAAGGAAGTTGTCAAAAATTAAAGATTAACTAAAGAAACTCAAGGGCGCTAATACATTCCAAACTATTACTAAAACTAATAAAAAATTAAGGCTAATGAAAAAGGAAGTTTATCAATATCTTGGTGACACTTCTTAGTTATTCAAAGATAAGAATGTTTCATACTCTTCCCTTAAAACTAAGAGGAATAATTGTTCACTTCTAAAATAAGAGCAAGATTGAAATGGATCTAGAAGGGGGATAAAAATACTAGTTACTTCTATAAGATTATTTTAGTAAGAAAAAATCATAATAGAATCTCCTCTTTACTAAATAGTGAAGAAAACTTAATTTCTTCCCAATATGAGTTAAAGGATAAGGCCTTTAGATTTTTTACTACTTCCCTTAGTGTTCTAGTAATGTACAATTCTTTTTCAAAAACTCTGAGCCTCTTCATTTGGAATCAGCTCGCCCATGAAGAGATTAGTGAATTAATAACCCTTGTGACCTTTAGATAAATTGAACCAGTTGTGGATGGGATGTATCTAGAGAGAGCTCCCAATTATGTTAGGCTGAATGGGGTGATTTTTTAAAAGCATGACCTTAAATTAAAAGTCTTGTGACTGAAGTAGTCTTGGAGGTGTTTAGGAAGTGCAAGATAATATTAGAAATCAATGAGACCTTGTGCCTAATCCTAAAGGTAAATAACCCTATCTCTCTTAGTGAATTTAGACTATCAGCTTGTTATAACCTTGTCTATAAAATTATAGCAAAAACTCTTTGCTAAGAGGCTAAGAAAGGCATTGAAGAATATTATAGACCAATCTCATTGTGCTTTCTTGTAAGAAATTGTTTTTGGAGATAATGTACTACTTTGTCAAGATCTACTAAAAGGTTATTTTAAAAGGTATTCCCTTAAGAACTTTACAATTAAGATTGATTTTAATAAAGCCTATCATTCAGTTAGTTAGGAGTTTTTGGGACATATGTTAGAAGCCATTAGTTTCCCTGGCAAATTCAAGCAATGGATAATGTTGTAAGTTACCTTAGTTTCATTCTTAGTTCTTATTAATTGGGAACTAACTCAGGTCTTAAAAGGTAAAAAGAAATTGAGGCAAAGGCTATCATATTTCTCCTTACCCCAAGAAGACTATAATATTATGAATGCATCTAATTTATTGAAAAAGTTTAGAAAAGATTGAATATCTAGCGCAATAAGAAACTATCATATGTTGGTAGGCTACAATTGATAAAATCATTCAATAATTCTTTGCATATTTACTGGTCCTCAACGTTCTTCTTAGCTAAAGGAGTAACTAAGGCAATAGAGAGGAGCATTAGAAGATTCCTATGGACTAGTGAGAAGGAACGGAGATATCAATCTAAAGTTTTTTAGAATGAGGTTTGCTCTTTATTGGAAAAATGTCTTAGGAATTATTTCTATCAAAATTTTCAATAAAGTTTTGTTAGGGAAAAGATTATGAAGATTAATGAAGGATATAGAAGCCCTTTGAGTCAAATAGATACATACATACTAAAAGGTATAAGTATATGAGAAATCAAAAGCAAGCCATCTTATTCCTAGGCCATCACCCAATTGCTAAAGTTGATAGGCATCAATGGAAGAACACATTAAGTGCAAAATTGGGGATGGCAAAACAACTTCATTATTCTAGGATAATTGGAGTCAAGTAGGCCCCCTTTCTAAAAATCAACGATGCATTCCTTTGATGAATGTGATCCTGACAAATGCTAAGGTCGAATTATGGATACGAGGTAATTAGTGGAGTGAAGTGCCTAAAGTAGTTGTTCAATTTTTACCTACCTACAGCCTTGATTCGAATAGGGAAGATGAGTATGTTTAGGTTTGTACAAGATCTAGACAACACACTAACCACTCCTACAGGGAAATACTAAAAGTTAGAGAGGAAGACCAAGCTTAGATTAGAATCGTCTGGGATAAATGTATGCTTCCTAAAGTTTCCTTCTAGATGTGGATGATAGCTAAAAGGAGACTAAATAACATCAATAGGCAACATTTCCTAAGTATGAGTGACATTTGCTTCTTATGCAAAGAGGAAGCAGAAACTATAGAACATCTATTCTTCAAATGTAGATATTCCATTAGTACTTGGAGCTCAATCAAGCTATTATGCCACCACGTAAATATCGATGAAGACTTTTAGAAATTCATAACATGGTTCCTATTTAGTACCCTTTTTAGTAATGACAAGGTACTTATACTAATTACATTCGAACCATGTCTTGACGAACTTTTGGATAAAAGAAATGCAAGATGTTATAAAGGTGTAGAGAAATCAGTTACCCAGCTAAAAGTTAAGACAATTCAATAGGAAAGAGAATAAATAATGATGAATGCATATGCCATTAACTGTAACTATCTATTAGCTAATTCATAAAGAGTTCGATAGAATCTATTGTAGGAGTCACCAAATTCACAATCATTCACTGAAGAATTGATAGTGAGTAGTTAAATAGAAGGACTGTACTACTTCCAGTTTATGCATGGAACTCATCTAAAGGTTAAGAAGGAGAGTTGTACTTATAGGAGCCAAGTGACATAAGAGTTTGAAGATGATCTTAACTTCAAATATCTGGTTAAAGAGCCATGCTTGTGGGAGACCTGCACAAAATAAAGAGAGAAGAGTCAGATTATGTGAGTTAAACAAAATGAGTTGAATAATGGCTACTGATCTCAACAAGGGATTAGTACATTTATGAGAGATGGTAATCATATCCTTTACACTAAGAACTCATGCAGTAGAAGTGAAGAACATGTGTGTCAATGACATAACAAAAGAGCAAAATATGGGGTTTTTACTGGCAATAGTCTAAGTTGTAACAAGTTTTATTGTTATTAGTGTAATGATCCTTTTGAGGGAAGTGATATTGTATGATCCTATTAATTTTCCTACAAGCAATGAATTATTCAATTTTTCAAAAGAAAAATAATCAAGTTTTGCTGCTTTTTATTAAAATTATTGAAATATACAATAAAATTTTTATTTTTATTTGCTAATTTTAAGACTAGCTAATAAGAAATTTAATAAGAATCCCTTCACAAAGTATTTCTTAAAAGCTCACATTTTTGTGAGATTTTAAATTATCTTTAAAATGTTTATAGTGTAAGATATTACCAATTACCCCTCCACTTTTGACTGTTAAGAATAATTTTTTTTATACAAAACACTATAAATTCATGAATTCCCCTATTAATTTTTTTTCCTTGCAGAAAGACCCTCGCAATTGAAGAGTAGGGATTATCTTATTGCATGAAGTGAAAAACAACTAAAAAGGACATGATGGATATGAGAAGAAAAACATGGATAGAGATAGTAAATATAAGCAAGAAAACATGCAGAGAGCTCATGAGGGGAGGAGGGGAACAATAAACATGGTGCAAATTAGTATAAGAACGAAAGTTTTTACCTAAGTTATCCTTCTTCATGTGGATTGTAGCAAAGAAAATACTACCCATGCTAGATAGACTCAGATATCTCAATCAACCAATTACATTCTTTCTATGCAAACAATAACCTAAACCCTAGGAGAACATAATTTTTAGATATAACTTCTCCAGCTTCATATGCAAAAACATCTTGTCAATATGCATTGTTAACTTCCAAAGCTTAAACCACGGTGATATCCTTCAGTAGATACCATCAAACAAGAGCTTTACCAAGGGTGATTGATAAAGTAGTTTTGTTAATAGTTTTTGTTCCGCCATGTGCAAAATGGAGTGTAAAGAACAATACATGCTTTTATGGGAAAGGTAGCAAGGCAGAATAAGTCAAAGAAAAACTTATACTACGAATAATGGACCAGATTCTAATAGCCAAAGCACACAAATGCAACCTATTACTAGCAACAATATAAAGACGTGATAACCCATAATGCTTTGATATCAATACCAAAATTGGTTGAGCCTTGAAGTGATGATCTTAAGTTTTGTTTTTGGTCATAGAGTGGCCTATAAAAGGTAGTATGGTTATTTGATTGCAAACATGAGACTTGTACTCTTTATTTGATTAATTCAATTCTTTTCTTAACTTCTTTTAAAAAAACATTTTTTACTATTCTTTTCCTACTTAGTGACAGTAAAAAAGCAAGGTGCAATGTCAAAGTAAAAAAAATCTTCAAAGTAACATTATTTCTAATTCAATTACAAGGAAAATAAATGATATATAAGAATTAAAATATCACTCCATATACTAACTCTTTTTATTAGATTGATTAGTAGACATTGTACATAAAGTCATAGGAAAAAGGTATATTATGATATATATTCATGCAATAAGGGATTTATTAGTTAAGTGTTTAGTAAATATGTTAGTATATGTAGCATTAACTATACGAGTAAAAAAGTAAAAATGATTTTTAAGGAAAAATATGTGGTGTATAATATAAGGGAATCAAGGGAATATATATATATATATTGGATGTAAAAGAAGATGAGAACAAATTTCTATTAAAAAAACAGGAAAATTTAAAAGATGGCCAATTAGGAGAATATCGTACTTAGATTAGTGCAGAAGTTGTAACGTTAATATTACAGTATTTTATAAGATATTATATCATATTGACCTATAAGATCTATTGTATGAAAAAAAAACTTCACTAAATTATGAGCCCAATCCCTAAGATAGCGACACTAAATCTAAAAATAATATAAACAGATGATGAAGAAGAGTTCTCTAGTTGCAATTAATGTCTAAATCATTTGAATTGGAATGTTAGATTTTTCACTAAGAGACATTTCCGGAACTCGTTTAATGGGTGAAGATAAAAGTTATACATAAGTCCTCCAGATTAAAGTAAACTGTGCTTTCATGGCCAAAGTCAAACTAGAGTGTCAGACACGGAAACTTTGGAGGTGACTGGTGAGATGATATAGCTGACTTTTGTGTACATGTCCAGCGATTGAAAAGGGCAAGACAACTTTTGTTTTTTGTCCTTTGTTTGTTTGCTTTGTATATACATTCAAAAGTTTTAAATTCCACCATATTCTAATTTTTTTCAAACTAATAATGAGGACGTTTTCTCTTTCTTTAATATATTGCATACTAATAAAAATAAACAACTAAGTAATACAAGTTATAATTACAATAAAAATTAATATTCTTATTAAATTAATTTCAATTACTTTATTATTTTTAATACGAATGAGAGAGGTAAGTTATGTAGTAACTAATACTAAAATGTTATTACTGTTATTTTTTATAATCACTTAACTTGTTTAGATAAGGGGTTTTTCTTTTTAAGTAAAAATAAGGGTTAGTTTTTAAATTAAATTGAGATTGAAATTTTGTTTGATCAATGTTTAAAGAAACATGAGATTAGTTTCTTAAAGATATGAATTTTAGAGTTTTTATTTTCAATCAAGTCTTGAAAATTGATTAATCACCTTGGTAAAATTGTTTGGAGATGATTGATGATTATTATAGTTTTAGATAATTGAATTAGAACAATTTAAAGCATTGCTTGAATTTTGACAAGGATGGCTTTTTTCCATTTCTACCAATGGCGTGCATAGAGCCCCTAAATCCTGAAGTTGTCTCGCCTTTTACCGTGACCAATGTCAGCCTTCTTATGACAAACTTAGATTTTAGGTTGCTTGGATGTTGTTAAGAATAAGAAAACCACAAACTCTTAATTACTTTTCAACCCCTCTAAGTAATAAAAGTGAAGCTTCCATTGTGTCTCTTCTGACAGATTCTAAGAAAATATGCCAAAAGATGGGAAGTCATGTTACTAGACTTTTTTTTTGTAGATAGAAGGCCTTCCTATAAAACTATAAGTTCCTCGGTACAATCCAACTAGAAACAGTGTAGTCTGCAAGAGGTCCTTGTAAATGATGATAATATTTTTCTTTTTAGTTTCTTCTCAAAAGTTCAAGCTATAAGAATCTTGGACGTAGTTTGATGGAATTTGAATAACAATTAATGAGGCCTCCAACTTCAGCACTTAAAATAGAAATAGATACTTATCTGGTTGAACATTCAAAGTATTCCTTTGGAGTACTAGACTACTAAAGGAATAAGCTAATTAGCTAGTTTTGTAAGGTTTCCCATCTACTTCGATGAAGCCATAACTACCACCAAGATAATAAATTATACTAATATCCTCTATGAGGTCTTCTTATAGAGATTTTCAACCTTTGATAGATAAGATATAAAGAAGAATATCTAGTTCGTGTAACAAGAGCCTCACTTTAGGTGAAAGAGCACAACTCATAATC
>JANIMX020000158.1:712709-723365 GCA_024582655.2 Erythroxylum kunthianum | reverse complement strand
GGGGTATCCGGACGTTTCATGAGCACCCACACCCTACACTTAAGGAAAGCCTTAGAAGTTCTACAAAACACATCAGCTAGTGTTTAATATTAAAAAATTTGTTTTTAGGCAGATTAAATTGGAGTATTTGGGTCATGTATTATCGGCAGAATGAGTGCAGGTTGATCCTAGCAAGATAGAATGCATGGTGAAATGGCCTATACCTAAGGATCTCAAGGCACTAAGGGGTTTCCTTGGACTAACCATGTATTACTGTAAGTTTGTCAAAGACTATGGTAAAATAGCAGCTCCTCTCACTACACTTCTGAAAAAGGATGCCTTTAAATGGGATGACACGGCTCAAGCAGCTTTTGATGCTCTAAAGGGTGCAATGACCACGATACCAGTGCTAGCCATGCCTGATTTCTGCCAACCTTTTGAACTGGAAACGGATGCGTCTGGAGCTAGAATTGGCGTTGTACTAATGCAGAACAAGAGACCTATTGCCTTCTTTAGTCAGATGCTCTTCAATCGGGACAGGCAATGTTTGGTGTATGAGAAGGAACTAATGGCCATTGTGTTAGCAATTAAAAAATGGCGGCACTACCTGCTGGGTCACAAGTTCATCATTCGGATTGACCAAAAGGCTCTCAAGTTCCTGTTAGAACAGAGAATTCTAGAGCCCGACCAGCAAAAGTGGGTTTCCAAACTCATGGGATACCAATTTGAGATTCACTACAAGCTAGGGATTGAAAATAAGGTTGCCGACGCCCTTTCTAAGAGAGGAGAAACTCTGGAGCTCACAGCTTTTTCCATATGGCAATATGAGGGACTTGGTGATTGGGATAGGGAGCTACAGAATGATGATAAGTTGTCAGCGATTAAACTACAACTACTCAAGGGACAAAGGAGTATGGAGGGCTACAGTCTTTGAAATGGGAGCTTGACTTACCATGACAGATTGGTATTACCTCGCCAATCAGCTAGGATACCTCAACTAATCAGAGAATTCCACTCTTCACCGATTGGCGGCCATTAGAGGTACCTTCACACGTACAAACGGTTGGTTGAGAATGTGTACTGGGAGGGAATGAAATGTGATATTCAGAACTATGTGGCTAGTTGTGAAATCTGCCAGAGGAATAAATATGAAGCCATGAGTCCAACGGGGGTACTCCAACCATTACCAATTCCTCAACAGGTTTGGGAGGACGTTAGTATGGACTTCATTGTTCACTTACCAAAGTCTTCCAGTTTTGATACTATAATGGTGGTTGTCGACAGACTTAATAAGTATGTTCACTTTATACCCCTTTCTCACCCTTTTTCTGCCAAGGATGTGGTTGCCAAATTTATTCAGGAAATTATTCGATTGCATGGGTTACCAAGGTCAATTGTTTCAGACCGCGATCGAGTTTTTATTAGCCATTTTTGGAGGGAAATCTTTAAACATGCGAGTACTACTCTTAGTTACAGCTCGGGATACCATCCCGAGACCGATGGTCAGACTAAAGTGGTCAACAGGACACTTGAGACATACCTACGTTGCTTTGTGGGTGATAAACCCAAGCAGTGGAGCAAATGGATTGCATGGGCTGAATGCTGGTATAATACTTCTTACCACAGCTCCACTGGTATGACTCCATTTCGGGCTCTTTATGGCAGAAATCCCCTAACCCTATTTTGCATGATTGACTGTTTTTCTCCGATTGAAGAGGTCAATGAGCAGATCGCCCAACGCAATCAAGTCTTGCAAGAGTTAAAAGCTCATTTAGAGATTGCTCAGGAGAGAATGAAATCACAAGCTAATCGCCACAGAAGAGATGTTCAATTTGCAGTGGGGGATTGGGTCTATTTGAAGATCAGACCATATAAACTTCGTTCCTTGTCCAAACGCGTTAATGAGAAACTCAGCCCCCGGTTTTATGGTCCCTACCAGATTGTGGAAAAACATAGAGCGGTAGCCTATCAGCTCCAATTACTGTCGGAATCAATGGTTCATCCGGTGTTTCATGTTTCACAGCTTAAGAAGAGTGTACAACTGCCAGTTACAACTCAACCCCTTCCTCCATTCTTAATCGAGGAGCTAGAATTACAAGTGTAGCCTGAGGCAGTGTTAAGAACTAGGAAGCTAATCAATGGTGCAATGGAAGTACTTATCAGATGGCGCGACTTGCCCGACTTTGAGAGTACTTGGGAGAGTTTTGACACCATTGTCTTGCAGTTTCCTCTTTTTCACCTTGAGGACGAGGTGCACCTTGTTGGAGAGGGTAATGATGGGCCTCCTGTTCTGAAGACATATCGTAGGAAGGGTAAACAGGACATAGGAGTTTATTCTAGAAGGCCGAGAGGGGTAGGAAAGGAAAGGCACCAGGTGGTTATAACTAACTCCAACGTAAATGAGAGAGAGGGATATTTAGCAACTGCATGAGCAGAATGGGATATGAAGAATTTACTGGATTAAGGGGAAAGAGCTTGACCTCTTGAAAGTCAAGCGATAATACTTGTCATTTATTACATTATACATAGGAATCAGTGTTAGGAATATTGATTCTGGATATTGAGTCCTAATAGTATTGTATTTCGTTTGTCTTTTACCTCTTTACTATTTTATTGACTATTGAACAAGAGCATAGCAGAGGGTTTGGTTATCATACTTCTCTTGGTATAATCTTTTTCACAACAATAAAAGAATTCTCTCTTTTCCCGTAGATGTAGGTTACATTGGTGGAAGTACATAAAGTCTTGTGTTTTTTGTTTTCTTATGTTATCCTATATTGTAATTTTTTTAACAATTGGTATTAAATCAATTAATATCAGAGCAATTCATATCTTAATAGTTGATGATGGTCCTCCTTTCTTCATTTGACACATGTTAAAAATAATTACAGAAATTAAAATGATATCAAGAGATCAAAATATTATCGTATCGGTCACTACATTTACTTCTTGAACTCCAACTTCTTATTCCCAGTACACTTCTTAAGTTCCACACGAGCTCTACTAAAATGTCCCTTTATTTTGTTTACCGAGCATTATAGTCTCTCCCATAACACGAAGACATTAATCTAGAAAATTACATATGATAAGCTGCCCACATATAATCGAGGAATATCTCCAATTTGTAGGCATCTCTGATGTCATAATCCCAAAGGAGAATATTTTGCATGCATTTTGGGATTGACCTTTTTCTGCTCAGATATGGAAAGGGTTTACCTTAGTGAATGTCAGATCTATTTTCCTTTCTCTATGATTAAGGCATTGGGTTAAAGAAAATATATGCTCCAATTCTCAGAACGCAAATGGTGTTCTTTGTTCTATTGTTTTTGCTGAGACTGTAAAAAAAAAATCTAGAACTAGCGTAACAAAATGTTACATGATAATCATTTCATTGTAGAGACAAATATAAAGATCATTTCATGGATAAACAATGATAATTACCCAATGCAATCGCATTTCACGTCGTTAATTTACTTAATTAAGCATATGTAAAGAAAAACTTAGTCATATAACCTCTAACATCTAAATATTAAACAAAATAGGTATACTGAAGGGTTAGTTATTCTAATTCAAAGCCTACAGCCGGGACTCCATGTTTTTTACTCTTTTACTCTCCCATATGAAAAAGATCTTGTTTTGCATAGTATTATTGATTAATAATACTATGCAAAACAAGATCTTGTAATACAATCGCGCATGTCCTTGCGGTCTAAAAATCCAGATTCCAGAGGAAGTAGAACCCATTCATAATACAATCGCGCCTTGTATATATATATATATATACTATTATCAAGTCAAATCCTTAAAACAAAGGAGACAAAGTGTATAGGAAATAATATACAATTGAATGCTAAATTATTCATATAACTCACCTCCAACGAAGAATCACAGACGGGTAACTAGGCAAGAAGTCCATAATACATCAATCAACAACCCTCCTCAAGACATCAATCACCAAACTTCCTCAGTTATACCATATAAACTAGTACAGGTCCAGAGACTCGAGAACCCTACGAGCTTGAATTTGTAGAGCAGAAGGTCTCTGTTCTGGATCCAGTGTCGAGCCAAATTGGCTGGCAGCCCATATCAAGGAGGCTGATTTCTCACCCAGAAGTCCTCTAATGTCTTCATGTATGGTTGCCATAGGAGGCCTTTCTCTCCCATTAACATGGCCAATGAGCAGCAACAAGAACTCTCCACATTTCAATCTAATCAATAATCAAACTTCGGTTTCAGCTGGTAAGATATAGCTAGATCAGAAAAACAAAATCATACACATAAATGACTGGAACACATGGAAGTAAACTAAAGGCCTTGGGATAAAAGACAATTTCAGACCTCAAATTGTAATCTTACGAGGATGACACTGTTATTCTACAGTTGATAGAGCTGCTAACTTCAGAATTCAACTTGTACATTGGTTTATTTAAGTTAAATATTTTTTATATTTAAGTCTATTAAAACTCAAAAGTCTAACAGGGCTGAGATTTCAAGAGTCGGAAGCCATCAAACCTGACTTTCCAATTTTCTGATCTGAAACCAACACATTTTTCACCTTAGGAGTGATTCCTAATCAGTAGTAATATAAGGCCATTAATTTAACTATTTCTGTTCTTTTTAGATCCTTTTTTACATCAAGAAAGAAACCAATTAAACCGATCCCCAATTCTTTAAAATCTGAGTTTAGGTTCTAGAAACAGAACTTTTACAACCTCTTTCAAGTCATCTAGTATTGGGACTATCCTCTAACCAAATATCATGAACATCTTCATAATATAAAAAACTTCAAGTAGATAAGTTATAAAATGAACAGAAATGGATAATGTTTTGCTAGCCCAGTCTCACTATTGTACAAGGGTGAAATACTATCAGCATGAAAAAAATGGAAAATTCCAACAGAAAAGAGGCAGAAGACAGCAACTATGTAGCTGAAAGGAACTGGTACTACAGTGACAGTAAGTTTTTTTTTTTTCAAGGAAGAGAAATAACGTTGAGGAAATATAAATCTGCTGACCCAAAATCATTTACCATTTCAGAACTCAGATGTGTAAATCATGTTCTCTTGTATCTTACAAAATAATCCACATTCCAATACCAAATCATACCCTACACCAAAAGAAATAACAAATTTGATGGTCCAAAAGCATATGGTAGTTGTATCAACAAAGTTGAAGTGAAATCAAATAATAAAGTTTACTACACCAAGCAAATAGACCCATTCCACCAGAAACTGGATCTTAGGCATCCAATGAACCCCAAAATGGAAAATGCCTAACTAAAATGCTCAATGTGGCATTATATAAAAGAAGATTTCAAGTCATTATACCTAAGACTTTGATTTTTTGTCAAGCGAACAATGCCAAAAGTGAGAAAATAAAAGGGATGAAATGAAGATTGCCAAGTACCTGAGATTTTCATCTACTTGTTTATCCCTGATGAGCATTGTCACTTCTTCAATACCATTGCACTCCTCAAAATCCTAAGGAATTACAGTGTACGATTGCATAGATAATCAAGGTCCCTTTAATACTGAACAAGATTCAGAACTTCATTATGATCATCAACTCTGACGTATATCCCTAAAATAAAGCAATATCCAATATACAACAAGAGTACCAAGCCCGTAAACATATCTGTGATGCAGGGTCATCATAATGAAAATTCAATAGATGCAAACACCTCGTTTAAGGATTGTCAGATGCAAAATGGAGTGTTGGATATTAAGGCTAGAGAATTTGAAAAGGGAAGCCTAGCAACATATTTTACTTCTTTCCAAGGTTAACCTTTGGAATTTCAATGGCATATTGTATTTCCATTTGACAATGCCATAGCTCATATATTTTGTTCCAAAACAACAGCAAACTATATCAAATCCAAACTAAAGCACAACAAATGGAAAACCATAGATTCTGAAGCATGAGCATAAAAAAGGATATACCATTTGATTGGCCGATGATTCTAGCATAATTGATATTAGGGCATCTAAACAGGCACCTTGTTCCATTACACCCCTGGTCGATAATATGTGCATTAAAACCTGCATCATATACCTAATGTCTATGAGTTTAACTGATTACGAATATCATAATAGAGTAAAATTCTTGAAGTTCCTTTTTCTTAAGAAACTAGTAAATTACTGAGTTAAACCAATTTTCTTTTACAGGGAATTGTAAAAAAAAATCAAAGAGAATTTTATAGAATTAACAGCCTGGATGCCTGGTTTAAACTTGTGATACAACTTAATGGTTCTCCAAAAATTTTTGGTTGTCTCAAAACAATCGGATTGCCTTGAATAGTACTAAGAGATGTTTCAGATTATACCCGGTTCCTAACCAGTTCATGCAAAGGTAGGAGAACTAACACCATCTTTACATGAATTGACACTGCAAGATTACGGGAATTAACCCCATCACTATATGAATATAGCAGAATTATGAACAAATCGACTGTCCTACATCAACATATCTTCATAAAGTTGTTGGTGGCAGGCACAGGATAAAGTGAAACTAAAAAATTCAATAACCATCTAGTTTCAGTCTCAAAGACCAGAATCGCTGACCTGGATTGCCTTTTGTTGATGAGCCAACACAGTGCTTTCTCTATGGAGCAAACAACAACCCTCCAGAACACGAAGTGCAAGCGTGACCTCTTCATCCGTGGGAGGGCTAGTAATCTTCATAGGTTCAACGCCAAATACATGGTCCAAACTTTCAACTTTATCATCCTCCGGCGACTCTTTAAGCGAATATTGAAACAAAACAGGAACCACTGCCCTCAACAAGCAAAACCCGTGATGGGTACTCACAAATTTCAAACCTTACCAAACGCTTTATCTAAAATTTCATGAAAAGCAAAGAGAAAGTAGAAACCTTGAAGGTCGGGGATGGACTGGGTATGGCAGAAGAGGTTAATGGTGAAATCTGAGTAAGCGACGGATCCGAGGAAGTTGAGGAGAGAACGGAGGGAACGGAGGCGGAGGAACGAGAATTCAGCGCGAGCGTCATGAAGGCTGGTGCGGAGGGCGAGAGTGACCTCTCTGTAAAGGCGCTGCTTTTTGAGCGAGTTCACAAGCTCCTCCACTGCGGCCGTTGACGAAGGTTCAGAGTCCGCATTATCGCTGGTCTGAAAACTCTTATTCAGTCCTGCACTCCACAACGCCTTCTTCAGGTGCATCTTTTCAAATGGATCACAGTGAAAGAGATAAGCGATCTCACAACACAGAAAGCGAAAAATGAAAAATGGAGGTAGCATTAAGGTGTTCAATTTTAGAGAGTCGGGAATGTTTTAAAAAAATTTATCTCTAAAATTAATAATAGAAGTTTGTGTTAAATTGGAATATTTTATAAAATTTTTAACCGAAAACTATTTTCCTAATTTTTAAAATTTAGAAAGAATTTAGAAAATAAGTTTGTTTAAAAAAAATTGTTAAAAAAAGTTGTAATTTTTAAACTGAAAATATGTTATCTAAAAATAATAATAAACACGTTTTTCAAAAATAATAAATGAATATATTTTTTAGTTTTTAAAAATAAAAAATAATTTTTTCATAATAACAAATGAACACGTTTTTTAAATTTTCAATAAAAATAAAAATTAAAAAATAAAAACAGAAAATATTTTTCCTGTAATTAAACATGCCCTATACGTCTATTGTTTTTTTCCTTTTCTAAATTCACTTTAAATCTTTTCTAAAATGCTTTTAATACTGTTAGTCAATGTTATGAATATTTTACCGGTATCGGTATCAGTACCGAATTTAGTTCTGATATAATATTATATCGGTATCGATCAATACCATATACTATTTCAAGTGATTTTTAAATTTATAAAATAGTTACTGAATTTTTTAAAATTAGAAAATAGTCTTTCAATATATTATATTGTATATTTTATAATTTTACATCATCTCTGTCTCCAAAATTCATAACAATAAAATTTTGAAATAACAACAATTTATTTATTTCTATTAATACTACCATATTGCATATATAAATAATATCCACAATTAACATGAAAATATATCATTTTATCTTCATATAAATATAAAATTAAAGACAATTCAAAGTACTTAAAATGTTATAATTTCATCTTATAATAAATAATAAGTATATCAATACATCAAATATAAAGAATAATAAATATCTATGACTCTCTAACTATTACAATTTATAACAAGAGTTTGTGCTAAGGAAACAACTAACTAGAAGTGAAACATGAATAAAAAAATATTTACAATTGTATTTATCATGCATATATAGAATTTAACATATACATAAAATATAAATGAAGTTAAAAGAAGGGGAGAAATGAAAACTTAGAACTTTATTCAATGTATGATTTACTCGAATCACGTTGACCTTAATTTTCATTTGGTACAAAATCTTCATCAATAAAAACAGCCTCATCATCACCATCATTTAAATTCATTGCACTAAATGACATGTAAATACTTTCTCATCCAAAATTATTTTCTAAGTCACTCTCATCTATCAAACTCAGTTTGTCATAAACTCAATCCCAAAAGATTGATATGATTTAGGCAAATTGTATTTACAAAACTACTTGTTCTATTAAGATGAAGTAAAACAAAATATATTAAATTATTAAAAAATTATATCTAACTTAATAATGATAATACATACCATTTTTTAACAATTGATGAGTTATTTAACTCCATTTCATGTTATGCAAGCTTAGGAATGAAAGGGAAACGAAAGAAGAAAGTAGGTCATGTGACCTTAAGGTAAACTAGAATTATCCAGGGCTGACCCATTACCGATTTTAAATCAACGCAAGCCATAACTCTTAATGGATTTTTTTTGTTTTTTAACCATAAGAAAGAGAATAATGTAGTTTCATATTGGTGAAAGAACGAATTAATTTGGATAAGAAAAAAAATTATGGATTGAAGCCATGTCAGCAAACTGTGTTTTTTGGAAAATTCCAGTTGTCAGCTTTCTATAAATACCCTCTTATAAACCCTAGAAAGACATAAAAACATCTAGGAGAAGAGTTTAGAAACAGGAAGGGGATATTTTTAATGAGAAAACAAGGAGAAAAAAGGGATCCAAGTGAAGAACATCAAGATTTTCCAACTTGGAGAGAGATATAATAAGCCTTCTCTTTTCTCTACTTTCTTTGTATACGCTTTGTTTCTTATTGTGAATTATGCCATGGAACTTGTGGATGTTATGTTGGAGATTAAGATGATAGACTAAGTTCCTTGTAGGGTTTTATTCTACACTCACTTTGTATGGATGTTGTTTAGTTTGAATGCATATGTTTCCATATTTATATGATGTGTGTTGGTTCTTACTTAGCCAAGATTAAGAGATGAGGTTAAGTGGGAATGTTTAATCACACAACGAGAGTTGGTGAGGCGATTAACTAACTTATATCAAGTTAAACAAACATGAAATGCATGAACCAAATGCTTAGTGATATGTGTTGAACTTAATACTTGCCGGAGATCGAGAGAAGATATCAAGATATTCGTATGGGCTACACAACTAGAGTTGGTAGAATACTAGACCTACACAAATCAATTTAACAAACCTTAGAAAGAAATATTAAGTTAGGTTGAGTGCTTATTAGATTGCTTCAAATTCAGATAATGGTGAGTCTAGTAGTAGATTGAGAGATTGCTACCTAACCTGCTTACTATTTAGGATTATTTGAATATAAATCGAGAGAGGAATAACCAATACCTTTGGATGTATAAGGCCAAGCATTAACGATTCAATTAAGCAATTGATATCAAAGTGGGCAAAGAATGAAACCCTAATTTTATAAATTGCCTATTCGTAGTACTTATTATTCCTAGTGTTGTTAATTTTACAAGTGTCATTCAAGTTGTAATTGCAATCATTTCTCATTCATTGTGCCTTCAACAAAATTTAATCAAACTTTAAGGTGACTATCCAATCTTCGTGAGATTGATACCAAATTGTACTATAAGCACGACTTGTACGCTTATAGTAACTTGGAAAACAAGTAGGGTTAGAAAAGCCCCATCAAGAAGTTTTATGCAGGGCAAGTTATAAGAAGGCGCGTGCTCGAAAATGAAATTATTTATATTCTCACCTTTTGTCGCAATTATGCTTGTGGAGATCATCTCGGAGCTAAAAGGATAGCAAGAAAAGTACTAGAATGTGGTTTCTATTGGCCATCTTTATGATGAGATTCATACTCATTTTGTAAGTCATGCGCGATTTGTCAAAAGATAGGTAATATTTCTTTGAGGAATGAGATGCCACAAACACCCATATTATTTTGTGAAATTTTTTATGTGTGGGGCATCGATTTCATATGATTGTTTCCTATATCTTTATGTTATGTTTATATTTAATCGTTGTTGATTACGTCTCAAAATGGGTAGAAGATAAAATCACTAAGACTGATGATTCTAAAGCTATTACCGATTTTATCAAGTCTAACATATTTTCTAGGTTTGAAATTCCAAAAGCTCTAATAAGTGATCGAGGTACTCATTTCGTAATCGGACAGTAGAGGCTTCACTGCGAAAGTACCATGTAAATTATAAAGGGTCAACTGCTTACTGGTGGGCCCGAAAGCAGCAGATCAAATCTTCGGTGACAACGCAAAAACTTTGTAGATGTAAAGAACCGCGAGGCTTACTGATACCGCAAGTGTACGGGTCGTCAAGTAATAAAAGTG
>JANIMX020000158.1:440440-451335 GCA_024582655.2 Erythroxylum kunthianum | reverse complement strand
ATATTCCAAATTTTTTTATGGTTGATTAATTTTTAAATATTAATTAGGAATTAATATATCACATAAAATAAAATTTAAAAGATATTAAAAACAATCAACATCAATTGATTAGAAAAAGTTCCAAAGTAGAGTTTTTTTTTTCAATCAGAAGCTTATTAACTTCAAATCAGCTATCAATTGTTGATTGAGTACTTTACCAAACAGGACTAAAGAGTTGATTGAAGCTAAATCAACTATCAACTACCCCAATCAACTCAAATAAACACCTTCTAAATTCGATACGATATTTATACTATTGATCAAAAGAGTCAGTAATTGCATTGAGTAGAATTGTGGAAAATGAAGCTTTATCTGAAACTCGTGAAGGGAGAGTATATACTGCAAATAATTGTTGAGTAGAACCGTAAACTAAAAGTTATTTGAATGATTAGGAAATCTGAAAATATGAAAATCCTCGTATATTGATGTGAAGGAGAAATATTAGAAAGTAATTGTCACATAAAAAGTAGTCAAAAAGACGAAATTTACATATTAAAAAATTTATAATTCGATAAACAATAATTTTAAATTAAAGATAAAGTCAATTTTTATATATAAACTAGATGAATCTTAGTTTATATACTTTTTTATCACAATAATCTTTTATAAAAATTACAGACAATTCCTTTAAATTTTGATGATAATAAAATCAAATAACATAATTAATTAGGGAAGAATAGAAATAGTAAGTATTAAGAATAGACACAGACCAACAATTAAGTAGAGAAGGGTAAAAATAGTCAGTGGGTCTTGACCATTCAGCTAAAGAGAGGGCCTGACAATAATCGCGACATGGGGCTTCTTGAGTTAGGCCACCTCCTTACCTGTAACAGACACGTCGACAAGATTAATTTTCCATCTAAATCAGATAGATATTTTTCTTTTTCTGTTTTATTTTTACTATCTTAGGCTAGTTAAACTTATGTAGTCCGACAGTTTACAGTTATCACATTTACTGTTACCTCTTATCTCTTGTTTCCTGGTTTGCATATCTGCAGATAGAGTTTTTTTGAGCCAAGCCAACCCTTTAAGGTACTTCCTCTAGATTCTCGAACAACATTAGGATTTATTGTCTCTGCTGTAATTGAGCAACCTTAAACTACTTGTTCTATATCTCCAAGTGCGGAAAACAGTCCAGTTTTGTAGTTTATTTGCTTGAAGTGATTAGATGCATTTTGTTCTCTTGTCTGGTATTTTACTCGTAGGTAAAAGTGCGAATACATGAGATACCACTCATGGCAGCAACACTGTGTAACCTAGGATTTGGCTTTGGGTCTGGTCTGAAGAAAATTGAGGAGTTCTATGTGAAGCAGAGGCAAGCTTTACTTTTCCTTTGTTTATGCTTTTCAATTTCCTCTTTGCTGTCATGTTTCTGACAAATTAATTTGTGTGCCTATTTTTCATGTTTGTTCTTTTTTATAGATATCCAAATTTTAAGATATTTTATGACTTATTGGCATCATACAGGCAGAGTGTTACTCGCTTGAACTTGAAGTATCACTTAAACTTTAGTCAGTCAGTGTTCAAGGTTCGGAGCTGAAAGTTTTTAGACCAGATGGATATTTGAAATACGTGAAGCTTATTTTCTGAAATTAGATTAGCAGAGAAAAAGTTTATAGGATTTCCTTAACTATCTCCGTCAATAATATTTGGTCCAAATTTAAACCAGTGTCGATGTTGCTTCTGTGATATTCATGAACTGCTGCAAATGTCTGGTTTAACCTAAGTGATATATTAAGTAGACTATAGTTTGAACAGTCGCTATGAATAAAAGAAGCGAAAATGAGTTTTTCATTGCTGAACCATTGTTCTTTTCCATCAGGTACTATTCTAGGGTGCTTCCAAATACATTAAAAAGATCATCCCAGTTCTGTTGTAATGCAGCAACACTTTTGTACTCAAATCATATAAGCGGGATAGAAATTAAGAAACAGGGCCGGCATTTACAGGTGGTTACTGACAGTAGAATTAATTATTCTTATGACACCAATGGAGGGGAGAAAACGGATGAGGTTGATAAAGCGACCCTGATATGGAGGGCAATCAAATTGCCAATATACTCTGTTGCTTTGATTCCTCTAACAGTGAGTTCCTTGAAGATTTTGAAGCATGATTTGGCTATAATTCAAAGAGTATTATTATTTATTTCGAAAAGGAGTTATATACAATAATGAATAGGGAGGAAAAAACAAAGATGTTATAGCAGTCTTAGTATGTTGCTGACTTTAAGAGCTTTGATACTTAAGACTTTCTAATGTCTGACAGGTAGGCGGTGCAGCAGCATATTTGCAAACAGGTGTATTTTCAGGTGGGCGCTATATTATTCTCCTGGCTTCTTCAATTCTTATCATAACCTGGCTCAACTTAAGGTGATTTCCACTGATTTTGAAATATAATGTGAAATTTTCAAGTATTCAGGATGGTCTTGATAAAATAGAAACCAAGTTATATTGTTTGTTTTTCTTTCTGTGCTCCAAGTGCAGCAATGATGCTTATGATTATGACACGGGAGTAGATAAGGGCAAGAAAGAATCTGTTGTAAATTTGGTTGGCAGGTATGTTTTTTGTATTGTAATTCAAGCATTGCCTTTATATTAGTTTCTATTATGTGTTAGGGGTATGCATAGTAAACTTTGGCTCGCTGTTGTCTGCTGTGGCTTTGGGAAGCCGTTCAGGTACCCTTATCAGTGCTTATTTCTCACTTTCTCTGGGCTTTGCGGGGCTAACATTGACATCCCTAGCAGCAGGAAACTTGCGGGCAATATTTCTCCTCGCTTGTGCCATTATTTGTGGCTACATATATCAGGTGCAGATAATCTTAAAGATGTGTACGAGAGATTTAAAGTAGTTTCAAAGGACTGAATATACTGTCCTAATTATTGTTCAAGGATGAATTACCCACCCATCTCGACATCTTTTTTGCTCACTGGGTTACCTCTAGGATCAACAAATTAAAACTCTATTATGTTTGGTGGAAAAATAGTTTTCATGCTTTCTCTACGAGCTACTATTTTCGTTGTTCCGCAATTTGCATAACTTTCCATTTTCTCTATTCTAGTGTCCACCATTCCGGTTAAGTTACCAAGGGTTGGGAGAACCCCTGTGCTTGGCAGCATTTGGCCCATTTGCAACTACAGCTTTTTATTTATTGCTGGGCCGCAGAAGGTAGTGTGACATATAATCAAATTAGAATTCCAATCTTCACTTTAGCTTTCTATAGCATTACTGAAGATTCATGCGTTTCTGACATCAATCTCGTTGGTTTTGACAGTGGATTAAGCCCTCTGCCACTAACTAGCACAATTCTTTCTGCTTCAATCCTTGTTGGCTTCACCACAACTCTAATTCTCTTTTGCAGTCACTTTCATCAGGCAAATTTCCTTTGGTTTTCATTTGCCTAACTTCATTTTAGGTGAATCCTAGGATAAACACCACTTTGTTGCTAGCATGAAAATAACATGAATATGCTGTCCAACCCAGGTAGAAGGAGACAGGGCTGTTGGAAAAGTATCCCCTTTGGTTTGTACATCTGACAATCATTCTGCTTGATCTAGTTTGGTAGTTGGCACCAGTATCTCTTTCAATTTTTATTTTTCTTTATGCAGGTTAGACTTGGGACTAAAAGAGGTTCTACTGTTGTAAAAATGTCGGTCGTGACACTCTATACACTCTTGTTTGCATTTGGAATAAGTAGAGCTCTTCCTTACACTTGCATCGTAAGTTCTTTACCAAATTGATGAAAGAAGTTGATCCTTTCTAATTCTTAAGTTGAGCTAGCACGTTTTCTTGTGAATGATTCTTCCATAGTCTCGAGCACCAATTTCTTTTTTCATCATTTAAAATTCACGTTTTGTTGCAGCTTCTATGTGCTATGACCATACCCATGGGAAAACTGGTTGTCAATTTTGTTCTAGAAAACCATGAGGTAAACTTTAAATTCGTGTATAAATCTTGTGGAATAAAGCCAATGGCCAATATGGAGCAAAAAGCATGCTCCCTCGGCCATTATGACAAATAATTCTGATGCAAAAGAACTTAAAATCTATAAAAGAAATAAAAGCGGAAATATTAGTCGACCACAAGTTTTAATTTGGTGGGATGAAGATTAGGAATTGAGTTGACATCAAATATAAGGGTTGAAATTTAGATTGTATTAGGATTCTTTATTAAATATGAAGTAATAGTAAGTTAAGTGTGTTATTATATTTTAGATATATTATCTTAGTTGTTTAGGACATATAATTTTATTATAATAAGATTTAAATTTGTTAGGAACCCTTTCCTACTAGAATAAAGGTTATAAAATCTTCTTAAAAGTTTTAAACTAAAATGTGAGATATTTTCTTGTAAGAGTGATTCTTAGATTGTAGGAGTGATTTTTCGATTTCTACCTTCTATTGTTTGTGTTCCTCGATAAATTTCAACAAACCTAAACTAAATTTTAGCCATCTTAGACCTAAATTTCAGCCACATTAAACCCTAAACTTCTAAGCTAAATTTTTAGCAATCAAACCCTAAAAACTCAATTGTATTAAATATGAAATTTCAGTATTTGTAATTGAAATTTATACCTAAAATTTGATATTATAGTTGCCTAATATTAGTCATATTTTCTAATTTTGTGTTTTTTAGCTATTAGTTAGTATTTTTCTATTTATACAACATCAATTTGGTATCGGAGCTTCAGTTCACAATAACAACACATAATGAGAGGGCATATAGAAGAATATTTACTGACCTAGACCAAGATGAAATATTTTTTAATATTGCAAACAAACAGACATCGATGATCCTCATTCACAAGGTGCTCCAAAAACCAACTTACATGTAACAACTTCCATAAGAAAACATGTTTGACAAATTTTGGAGAGGATAGAAAGAATTGACATACATTCTCTATAAGTCAAACTTCCAAAAGAATTTCTTTTTGTAAACCAACAAGCTATACTCGATGCTAAATATGGAGAAACTGGTAATATTAAACAAGATGAAGGAACTGATATTGATCCATAGCATACAATGCAAGAAAAACTCGTTGTTGAAAAATTATGTACTGATTTTAATTCCTCAAATTTAACAGGCACTACTTCAGAGGAATTGTTTGTTATGGGTAGTGAAACTATTGACACTTCTCATTCAACTATTCAATTAAAATATTTAATCCTACTTGTAGAAGGAACTCAAATACTTGATGACGAGAATTTGACCGTGGGAGATGATCAAAGTGTTAAAGATGAAGAAAAATAAAAACAAAAACAAGTGGATTCTTTAGAAAAACCCTAAAGTTGAAACAACTGAACAACAAGTTCATACACTTAAGCATCAAGCTGAAACGCCTAAACTAGAGGTTGAAACACTTGAACAACTGGATGAAACCCATGAACAACAAATCAAAACTCATGGACATCAAGCTGAAACAATAAGGCAACATGCTGAAAGATTAGGATATCAACCTAATATAACAGAACAGGGGGCTCAAAAGATTAACTAGCTATTACTTGGGGTTTTGAAGCTTGTTAGTTCAAACTTGATAATATTCTTGGTGTTGTTGATGAAGATTATATTGTAGTGGGTGATGAAGAAGAAGTAGATTTGAATGAAGATGCCAAATTAACGTAATATATAAATAAAGGAGAAGTTTTGGGAGAACTTGCAAAGTTAAAATTAAGGCAATGATGACAAGTTAGTATATCTGATTACAAGCAGCAATACATATGTTTTTAATGCCTATGCTGTAGAGAAGCCCTATGGTTTCATTATGAAACCATATGCAAATATATTAGTCACAATTTATGATGTTGTCCACTCTACTAAACTATTCTTCAAAGAGGTTGCATGTCTCCATGGATTATCTTTAACCATTGTCTCTAATCGTGACGTGAATTTTATGAGTTATGTTTGGATAACTCTATGGAAACATTGAACAATAAGCTCCAATTTTCAAGTTATTTCCATCCCCAAACTGATGGACAAAATGAGGTGGTGAATAGAATCTTAGGGGACTTGTTAAGAAGTTTGGTCGGAGACAATGTAAAAAATTGGCATCTAATTGTTCTTATGTTTGAATTTGCATATAATAGTTATATAAATGACTCAACTGGTAAGATTCCTTTTGAGATAGTATTGGGAGTTCAACCAAGGAAGCCTATTGATTTGATTCCTTTACCACAAACAATACGAGTTAGTGTTGAAGATGAAGGTTTTGCATAACATATGAGAGACATCTTTGATGAGATCAGACGGAAGATAACAAACAACAACTTATCTTATAGAGAACAAGCTAATTAATATCGTAGATTGGTGGAATTCAATGAAGGGGATATAGTGATGGTTATGATTATCGATAGCAGTTTTCGAAAGGGAAATATAAGAAACTTCATTCACATAATAGTAGATCTTATAAGATCATCAAGAAGATAAGTGTTAATACTTAAGTTTTGGAATTACCAACTGACATGAGAATTAGTCTTATTTTTAATATTGTGGACTTAACAATTTTTCATGAATACGATGATATGCAATCTCCTACTACAGCTGTGAGAATTCCAACCATTCCCCATCTTAAAGAGGTGATAAAGGATGTTCTTGATGAACAAATTGTAGCCACAAGAGATGAAGTATATCGATAATTTCTTATCAAGTAAAAAGGAAGACCAATTTCTGAAAGTACTTGGATTTTAGAATATGAATTTCAAAAGTTGAATTCAAGATTATATGGCCAATATTTATCACATTCTACATTGAGGATGACTTCAAATAAGCGAAGGAGAATTGATGTAAAAGAACTTAAAGTCTATAAAAGAAATGAAAGAGGAAAGATTGGTCAATCATAATTTTCAATTTGGTGGAATGAGGATTAAGAATTGAGTTGACATCAAAGATAATGGTTGGAATTTAGATTATATTAGGATTCTTTATTAGATAGGAAGTAGTAGCAATTTAAATATGTTATTTTATTTTAGATATGATATCCAATTGTTTAGGATTTATAGAATTTTATTATAATATGATTTAAATTTGTTAGGAACCCTTTCCTACAAGAGGAAGGATTAAAAAGCTTCTCTATAAATATGCGTATATTCAGCACTTCAATGATAAGCAATCATGAATTTTTCTACAAACTTGAGTTTTTAACTAGAAGCTGTGATGCTTTCTTATAAGAGTGATTCTTAAATCCTAGGAGTGATTCCTAAATTTCAACCACTATTCTTTGTGTTCCTCAATAAATTCCGGTAAACCTAACATAAATTTCTACCATCTTAAAGTTAAATTTCAGCCACATTAAACCCTAAAATTTGAGCCAAAAATTTAATAATCAAGCCCTAAAAACTCAACTATACTAAAAATGAAATTTCATCATTCTTAACCAAAATCTAGAACTAAACCTTGATATTCCAGTAGCCAAATATTTTTCATATTTTGTAATTTTTAGCTACTAGTTAGTATTTATTGTATTTGTTTTATATCAAATCCTCTTTTTTTATTAATGTTAAATATGAGCAAACTATAACAAGAGTTAAGAATGAAAGTGGAAGTATTTTTATTTATACAAGTAAGATACAAATTGAATCCTAGTTACAAGCCTACATTATATTGCAACTAGAACAACACATTTAGATAAATTTAAATGTACACAATAAATCCAATTGATTATCGCAATATTTGACCATGTCTTTGTATCTGTTATCAAAATAGACCCAAATCTTGTCCTAGTCATGTCTTATTCAATTTTCAAAATCCTCGCAGGACAAAGGGAAGATATTCATGGCCAAGTATTATTGCGTGAGATTGCACACCTTTTTTGGAGCTACATTGGCAGGAGGGCTTGTTGCAGCCAAAATGCTTGGTCAATAATATGATTCAAGGCTCTTTGGATTTCCTCCCAAGAGTATAAGCAACAAGATGTACAGAGTTATGAAAATAGATATTAGAAGCTATTATGGTGGGAACAGTTTCACATGTTAGTCAAAGAAACTAAGCTTGTTTATATCTATTTCAATTAGTTGCTTGTTTGTAGCTAGATCAATGTTGCAGATAAGATGGATTTTATGAGTGATAAGCTACTCCATAATCAAGAACATCAATTCATGGATGAGGATATGACTTTAGATTTCTTTTTTAGAGATTTATAAGGTCTCTTTCTCTTCTTATAGTATACATCATATTCCCAAATGCTATTTTTGTATAATATGAAGTTTCCTTGCATGTACGCCTTATTTGAATGATCTAATTAATAACTTCTAACCAGCTCATCAAAGAATTAGAGAGGTTATAAAGTTTTTATATCTTTTTCTATATAGTTGAGGAGATTGGGCACTGGAAAAATAAGTGGTTGATAGATTCATCATCTTGCTTGTAAAGACTACAACATCTAGATACATTGAAAATTCCCTTTAGCCTACTCAAGGTATTTAACCTTAACTAGCCCAAGGATAAAAGAGACCTATAGAAGTGACTGTTTAAACCATATAATTTTGTTCTATTTAACCTTTGAGCCTTAGGTTCTAACTAGTTGCTTGCATGAGTTATTTGTGAATTTTCCTGAAGCATGTCTTAACCAAATAATTTTATCCACCGTATAACAGTTAGGGAAGTAGTTTAAGATGTGCTCCAAAATCTCATATTGTTTTCTTCTAGAAATATTTGAAAGATTATCTCCTGGAGCCTCTTTAACAATTGCATTCCTTGGAATTATATCTCTAAGGTTGGAAAGCTCATTGATGTTATATAGAGGTCTTATACAACTTTGATTAACAAACCAGAAGATGGTTGGGTTACCATCTCTAAGTCTATACATGATTTACATTCTCACCTAATCCCTTAACTTAAGAATATATAACTGTTATCATGAGAATTTCTGCTCAGCCGTGTCCTCGGCTAAAGTTGATAACGATGATTCCCAAATCAGTCGATAGCGTTAGGAGAGCGATTTTGTCTCCTAACTTGTGGGTTCCTAAACTACTCCAAAGATTGTTTAGTGTGATAGGTGAGAAAACTAAGCTATCTAAGGTTGCATGAAAGTGGTAAAGAAAAGTGACAAAGGAAAGAAAAATAAAGTAAAGAACAGTATGAATAAATTGTTTGATTGATTGTATGTGTGTCTGTATTGATATTTACATTTGGTATTTATAAGCAAAATTGTAAGCTATGCTAAGCTACTAGCCACTAGCTCATATTTTCTAGTAACATTATATACATCATGGTTTAAAAAATGGTTAATGTTTAGCCACTAATACCACCATCCGCTAACTCCTATTTTTTAGGCACATCATGCGTATCATGGCTAAATCTATACTTACATTATTTGCCATGTTCTTAACCCACTACATCACATCTTACATCATATAAGATCATGGCTAACAATATAGGTAACTACCAACTCGGCTAAGTTACAACCCAATAATAGCCTCCAAGTCCATATGAACTTAGCAACCACGCTCGGTTGGTTCTGCATCGTCCAATTCTGTTGCGACTAAATTTCCTCAGTTAAACCTGAATCAGATACTGGTTATCAGCTACATATCCCAACTCAGCAACTGCCTCAGCTCACCCTATTCTAGCTAATCTTGGTTCAGCCGTTAGTTTCGGCTAAATAATCAAATGAGTTAATTACCGCAATCGACTATCAGCGAACTTATTTTTTTGGTGATAACAGTTATATGTCCATAACTTTGATAATTGTAGCATTGACCTTAGGTGCTCTATTTTGACTTTTCCCTTCTTTTAAACTTGATAGTGTCTTCCATGTCTACAATCTTAACTCTACCATCTCCAATATCTCTTTGTCTTCTTTCATTACTTAATGACCTCCATTAATAAAAGGAAGTTTACTTGGAAGCTAATTTTAAAACTTCTTTATTCTTTCTCTTACATCCCTTTTAATGTGTCTGAAGCGAGACCATAAGCTCATTAATACACATTTTGTCTAAGTCTTTAGATTCTTAAATAACTATAATAATATGCTCAAATTTTGAATGTAAAGATTGAAGAATATTTTTATGATGCATATGTAAATTAATCTTGTCTATGCCTCCTCAATTGGTTAGAGGCGACAAATATTGTTAAAGCATAATAAATTCAGAATCATTCATGTGTAAGGATTCAGAGTCATCTCTTACTGTATGAAGTCGAGACTTCTCAGTTTATATTAACTCCATTTTGATATTTTTGAGGAGTTGCCAATGCTTGCTTAGTAGTGGTTGTACAAAAGATCATCTTGAACATTTCTTCATTCAAATATACCTAAATGATTGTGAGAGCTTGCTTAAATTGTTTTGGGTATCTTGTATAAGACTTCTTTTTTAGTTGCCCTCAAAATGACTTGATAATTAATTTTTTCAGTCTTTCTCTGTAATCTATAAAAGATTTTGTAAACTTACACTTCAATAGTGTTGATATTTGTCTACACAACAAATGTAGGTAAAAGTCTAAAAAATGACACCTATAAATTTTAGCTACGTTCATGTTTCGTCACAAAAAACGTCTCCAAATTCCCGTAGCTGAAAACTATAGGCAACATTTTCAAAAATCTTAGCAAATAGTTTTTGGCTACATTTTTCTTTTTGTAGCTAAATACTATTAGCTATGTTTTTATAATCGTAGCCACACGTTTTTAGCTACTTTTTCAGAAATGTAGTCAAATATTTTAGCTACAATTTTTTAAATGCAACCAAATTATTTTTAACTACGTTTTTAGAAACGTAGCCAAATCTTTTGGAAACATAACTATATCTTTTTAGTTACATTTTTTAAACGTAGTCAAACATTTTTAGAAACGTAACCAAATGTTTTTAGCTACATTTATGAAAACATAGCCAAATAGTATATAATGTTGCGATATATTATTTGTTACATTT
>JANIMX020000158.1:407850-418267 GCA_024582655.2 Erythroxylum kunthianum | reverse complement strand
CGATGCGAGTGATTACGCGGTGGGGTGAGTCCTTAGATAGCTGAAGGAGAAAAAAATGCATGCGATCTCCTATGCGAGCAAAACGTTGACTGGCGCACAACTGAATTATACAACTACAGAAAAAGAGTTGTTGGCCGTAATTTTTGCATGTGAGAAATTTCGCTCTTATATTTTAGGCTCACAAGTTGTTGATTTTACAGACCATACGGCGTTGCGCTATCTCTTTGCGAAGAAGGATGCAAAGGCAAGACTCATCAGATGGGTACTTCAGCTCCAAGAATTCAACCTCGATATAAAAGACAGGAAAGGAGCAGAAAATATTGTGGCAGACCACCTATTGAGACTTTAAGAGGAGAATCCTGAAGAAAACGAGGAAATCAGTGAGAGCTTCCTGGATGAGAAGTTAATGTTGGTGGAGAATCCTTTTCGCCCTTTGTTTGTAGATATTGCGAACTATCTTTCAGTGAGTATTCTGCTTTCTGACTTTTCATTTCAGCAAAAGAAGCGCTTCTTGTTTCAATGTTCAAATTATATTTGGGATGATCCTGTTCTTTATAAGATATGTGCTGACAATATGATTCGCAGGTGTGTCCCTGATAATGAGATGCCCAAAGTGTTGATGGAATGTCATAGCTATATCTATGCGAGACACTATGGCGCAAACAAGACAGCAGCTCGAGTCTAGGAGTGCGGGTTCTTTTGACCGAGTTTGTTCAAAGATGCCCAGAATTTTGTGCTGAATTGTGATAGATGCCAAAGGGTAGGCAACATATCTAAGCGGGATGAGATGCCACTCTCCAACATTGTGGAAGTAGAGCTGTTTGATGTGTGAGGTTTGGATTTTATGGGACCTTTCCCTTCATCTTTAGGAAATAGTTCCATTTTGGTAGGAGTCGACTATGTCTCGAAATGGGTAAAAGTTGTGGCTACTCCAACCAATGATGGTAAGGTGGTTCAAATATTTTTCAAGAAGATTTTCAACAGATTTGGAGTGCCTATAGCTATCATCAATGATGGAGGGAGTCATTTCTGTAACAAGCCTTTTGAGGCCTTACTGAGAAGATATGGTGTGCATCATCGCGTAGGCACTCCCTGCCATCCACAAACCAGCAGACAAGTTGAAGTAGTCAATAGAGAATTGAAAAAAATTCTGGAGAAGGTGGTGAACACATCTAGAAAATATTGGGCGTGAAATTGAATGACACCCTTTAGGCATACAGGACAGCTTTTAAGACACCAATTGGGACAACTCTGTACAGACTTGTGTATGGAAAAGCTTGTCATCTACCACTGGAGCTGGAGCATAGAGCATACTGGGTAATTCGGCAACTCAACATAGATTGGAAGCTTGCAGGTGAGAAGAGATTGCTACAGCTGGATGAATTAGAGGAGCTGAGGTTTAATGCCTATGAAAATGCCAAGCTATATAAGGAAAGAACCAAGAAGTGGCATGATGCTCACATTAAATAGAAGAACTTCAAGTGTGGGGACTTAGTCCTTTTGTTTAATTCAAGACTTCGGTTATTCCCTGGGAAGTTAAAATCAAGATGGAGTGGACCTTTCAAAATTATCCAAGTATTTTCCTATAGGGCAGTGGAGTTAGAGAGTGAAAAGGGGGAGAAATTTAAGGTGAATGGACAGCGTTGCAAGATGTACTTTGGAGGCAACCTCCCGCAGGACAGGGAAGTTGTTTCTTCCCTTTATCTGAAATCGTTGACTGCCGCAACAAGATTCAAAATAATGACTTAAACTTAGCATGGTTTATTTTTCTGCATAATTTGTTTCTTTTGCGTACTGTGTAATTTTTCTAGTATTTCGTTTTAGATTAGTTGCATTACATTATATTTTCAGATTAGCTTCATTTGCGTATTGATGCACATCTTACTTTGTTTTCCTGTTTAATTTCTTGCTGCGCAGATGCGGAGTAGGTTGGCAGATGATAGGAGGGACCAGGCGCAGCTCTGTTCTGGAGGAAACAAAAGGCCACGATCGTGGCCCATCAGACGACAACCCACGCCACATTCGTGGCCATTATATCCAGCCACGATCGTGGGTTCAAATCCATGCCTGTGGATATAACTCCACGTTCGTGGGTTGATGCCCACGATCGTGGATTGTTTCATCATTTAAGCCACGCTCGTGGATATAATTCCATGTTCGTGGGTTGAAGTCCAATCTCGTGGAGTGACGCATCATTTAATCCACGCTCGTGGTTTCAAAACCACGCTCTTGGTTTTCCATTCCAGACCACGCTCACAATTGGAAATTAAACAGTCGTGGTTTCCCCTTTTTTGCATGCTTAATATACTCTGTCTTTTCTTTTTCTCCCATTTTCACACCAGCTCTTATATCTTCTTCCTCACTTCCAGCAGGTACAGTCCGCCGCACACCGCATTTCTCTTCTTCAGTTCTACCTACAATTTTGTCAAGATGCCTCCGCGTAGACGTGTAGCGTCCACATCTGGCGATGAGGTGCGTGCCCAGGTGTCTGGTGAAGGTAAGTTCGACCGTTCAAAAGAGTTTGGGGCTCCATTCCCTTTTTATGCTGACGATGAAGGTACACGCTTTCTGGACTTTAAGGATAGAATAATTATGCCTCCAAAGATATTTCGATTTTGGCATGTTAGACAGTGGAGGGCTCCAGGATAGGGTAGCAGAGTTAGCTGCAACATAGGTTGATCTGCATTCATACAGTTGAATTACCGCATTTTTGAACTGCTTACCCTAGAAGTTTTCACCACACTACGTTTCAATGCAATAACCCTCTAGGGGTATTTTAGTGACAGGTTCTATAGGAACGGGACAATCCTATTTGGTCAAATACCTAGCGACAAACTCCTATGTTCCTTTCATTACAGTATTTCTGAAGATGTGTTTTGGTTTCGGATTAATGGTCAAACTTATACGTTGAACTATGCTGTCATGCAAGACATTTTTGAACTGCAGAATACCAATATAATTGATACTCTTTATGAATTTGATGTAGATGACTATTGGCAGCTACTCACTGGTAATGACTCTTATGAAACTAAAAACACACCTAATTCGTTAATTTGAAGCCCAACACATTTACTCCTACATAAGTTCCTGTGCTTAACTGTTTTTAATACAACAGAGAGTAATAAGTGCTCAAGTCAAGAGTTGTTTTTCTTGTGGTGCATGGATAGGAAGATCATCTGTAACACTTTTGCACGAATTTTTAAATCTTTAGCCAACACTTTAGTGAAGAAGAGCTCTTATTTGACAATGTCTTATATTCCTACTGCTGTTGCGTTTTACTATCATGTTAACTTGGCTGGTCTATTTAATAGGCAACCAGATAGGTTCTCTCTTTCCCATCTGCGGCAGGCCGAAATTATCCAAACAAATTCACTGCAGCTGCGGCCATATGCCACTAGGACTGCAGTGAAACACCTGCTACGCCAGGCTGCTACCAGACCTTTAGCCAGCACCTCCCAGCCACATCATGCACAGTAGACAGAGCCAAGGGAGCAGGCCCTTACAGCCTGTTCCCCAGCTTCTTCTTCAGCACCTGCACCAGCAGCGCCAGTAGACAAACTCCAACTGATTTTGGATCAGCTAGTTGCCAATCATCAACATATGCTGACACTTCAAGCACAAATGACAACTATCTGGTAGGAACAAGCATCTATGAAGCGCGTTTTTCAACAATTTGTGGATTCCCAGCAGCTGCCATTGACTTCCCCACCTTCCTCTCCACCACCACCTCCACAGAACCCCTAAGCCTTCTCTTCTCTACCTTTAATTTTTATTTCACTACGCCTGTTTTATTTATTTCCCTGTCCATGTTATGTGTTGTTGCCCTTTTTCACACATTGAGGACAATGTGCCCTTTAAGTGTGGGGAGGTGCCATGTTTTCATTACATGTTATGTTTCTGTTATGTGATGGTAGATGCTCTAGTTTCATTGTTTTCATGTTCTGTTCATACTATTTTTACTGTTTGTGCACAAATTTTTTTTAGATGTCTTGTTTTGTGTGTTTGTGATTATCAATGACACCATATCTGAACCATCATACTTGAACCCTTAGGTAAACCTTGCATATGCCATGATAATCCAGAATGTAGTTGGACCAATGATATAAAACATGCTCCTCTTAGATAGAAAATGAACCATATGGAGTGATTAAAGTAATTAGTTCCAAGAATTGACTTCATCTTGGCATTTGAACAATGATATGGTAGAGATGTATGATGAATATTCATAAATGATCACTGTGAGGACTTGCCATCTTCTTTAGAGAAAGTTAAGAATTTTGGGGTCTCAAACCCTTTTGGCAATGACATCAATCTGTCCACCCATTCATGATAAGGCTTCCTGTAAACAGGTATATATAACTACTTCAATTGAATGCCAAAATATTTCTTGATAGTCTCAACAATCGTATTGGGATCGACTAGCTGAGATCTAGGAGGTCTGCTATCGGCTGCCATTCCTTGGAAAAAATTACCCCCAATGACTGGCTACCTGAAATTCAATGATGCCCCTGGTAAAGATTATGATAATCGTACTCTAGCGCGTAGGAATTACTGGTTGTGTTACTAATCTAAGGTGGATTGCCAATCCATTGCTACTCATTTGTGTAACCTTCCAGAACCATGTATTGCATCCCTTGTACAGTCGAGAAGTGTCCAGCATGAGGTGAAAGATAATTCCATACCTGCTCACCTGAATACTCCCCTAGCACCTTACACAAAACTCTTCGTTGAGGAATTGAACCCAAATGACCATAAGGAGGTTGTTCTGGCACAGTTTGTCCAAATGGTAGACCGGTCGAAGAAGGTGGAATCACATTCCATTGTTGTTCTCCTACATATTTACCAAATGACTTAGGTTGTGTTACTCCATAGCTCGTGGTAGGATACGTCATACTCTCACGGATAATAACCTGTGAGTTTGCACCAATAGTCGTAACATTTGATACAAAACACATCATACCAGGCTAGCTTAACATATTTGATAGACTTTTAGTCGTGTAAGTTACTATTTTTGGATGTCCACCGACAGTTGTCACCGATGCAGTAGACATTGATGGTTGAGAAGATGGCATGCCTAAGGCAATTAAAGTTGAAGGTTCAACTACTATACGACTGCCAATCTTCTTAGTAGCTGCTTGAGACGTTTCCAGGCTACAACAATGTAATTGTGACCCGAAGTGGTAAACTTCTCAATGAGTTCACCTTCTAATTTGGTCCCATCGGGCGGGCCAAATGTTGTTATCCGTTGAAATAAAATTAGCTATGACCTCGGCTAACTTTGAATAACAGTGATTCCCAAATCAGTCGATAGCGTTAGGAGAGGGATTTTGTCTCCTAACTTGTGGGTTCCTAAACTACTCCAAAGAGCGTTTATTGTGAAAGATGAGAAAACTAAGCTATTTAAGGTTGCATGAAAGAGGTAAAGAAAAGTGACAAAGGAAAGAAAAATAAAGTAAAGAACAATATGAATAAATTGTTTGATTGATTATATGTGTGTCCGTATTGATATTTACATTTGGTATTTATAAGCAAAATTGTAAGCTATGCTAAGCCACTAGCCACTAACTCCTATTTTCTAGTAAAATTATGTACATCATGGTTGAAAAAATGGTTAATGTTTAGCCACTAATACCACCATCCACTAATTCCTATTTTTTAGGCACATCATGCGTATCATGGTTAAACCTATACTTACATTATTTGCCATGTTCTTAACCTACTACATCACATCTTACATCATATAAGATAATGGCTAACAATATAGGTAACTACCAACTCGGCTAAGTTACAACCCAATAATAGCCTCCAAACTCATATAAACTTAGCAGCCACGTTTGGCTGGTTCTGCATTGGCCAATTCTGTTTCGACTAAATTTCCTCAATTAAATCTGACTCAGCTACAGGTTATCAGCTATATATCCCAACTCAGTAACTGTCTCAACTCACCCTAATCCAGCTGATGGTTTCGCCTAAATAATCAAATAAGTTAATTACTGTAATCGGCTATTAACTAACTTATTTTTTGGTGATAACAATAACATATTTCAAAAGGTGTTAATTTATGGACTGACACTCCAAAAGTTTTCATTTTTATCATCAAAGCTTAGTTTGTGATTGTGATAGGACTAATACCTAAGTCCCCTTCATCCTTAGGCAAGCAAACATCGATCAATTTGATTTTAGTAGTTAATTTTCTTAAGAGGCCACTAGATCATAAGAACGATCTCATTATGTTCTTTATATTTTTATTAGGGTTTAGGGAATACTAAACGAGAACACCAATAAATATGCAAGCTATTGAGGATTGAGTTTATTAACTATACTTTTCCTTCAAATGAGAGACTTCTATTACACTATTTATTAATTCTCATTTTGATTCTTTCAATTAGTGGGAGAAGTTTCTATAGGTTGGTCTCTTTATAGTTATCGGAACACCCAAGTAAATAAAAGGAAGCATCATAAATTTAAGACTTGTTAAGTTGGGGGGACAAGTAGAGATTTGTTTAGCTTTTATTGATATAAGGATCTAGCTCTTTTCCTTGTTAATATGTAGAGTAGATAATTCATTGAATATACGAATAGGTAAAATTAAAGCACTCACTAAGGTAGGATCAGCCGTAGATAAGAGGGGAAAATCATTATAAAAAGATAAACTGAATATTTTATGATACTTAAGTCTCTTTTCCTGGCTTATAACTTACCTAACAAACCTAGTGAGAACTTCAATGCTCAAGGTAAATAAAATAGGAGAGACTGGATCACCTTACTTTATACCTTTCTCACCTTTGAACAACTTAGTCGGTTCTCCATTTGCCAATATGCTATAAAATGCTAGAATTATGCAAAGCTTAATACAGTTAATTAAATTTAAGGGAAAGTATAAGGACCTTATTGAATGCAAAATGAAATTCCAATTGCTAAAGACTTTATGGAAATCAATATTGATTGCATTACTTTTCATAGTGCTTTTCTTTACTGTATATTATATCCAATTTGCCTTCTCTTGATAAAAAAAAATCCCTGTGATAAATGGAGGAGAGATTTTAGAGCCACCTTGAGTCTTGATACTAGGAGCTTTGCAATGATTTTTATATATTTTTGCAATAAGAAATGAGCTTATAATTCTTTAAAGAGCTTAGATTTGGAGCCTTTAGAATAAAGTCAATGAATGTCTTATTAATTTCCTTTAGCATCTTGCCTTGGTTAAAGAATTCAAGGACTACATCAATAACTATATGCTTGGTGTGAGTCCATGGAGTCCATTTAGGTAAGGGCTTTCTTTAGTTTAAGCTTAAATAAAGCTTTATCATCATTTGCCTTATTAAATGGACCGATCAATCTTATACCTTTAAAAAATTTACACATCTCTGAAATATATAAGAGTTTGTACATAAGAGAAACTGTTGGAGGAAGTGCCAAGGGAGTTAAGAAAGTACTTGTATGTTTCTTGCTTTAGTTCAATTTAAGAATGTGTTAATTGTCCATTTTCTTTTGGCAAAGTCATAATCTTGTTAATGTTTCTTCTAAAGACTACATATTTATGAAAGAATCTAGTGTTCTTATCACCCTCTTTCAACCACTAGCTTCTTGATCTCAGCTTTAGAATTGAGTAGTTAACTTCCAATACTCAAGTATAATTGTGCAGGGCTATCCTTTCCTTAATTTGCTTGGTTTCCTCATCGGGTGTTTAGTTAAGGTTGTTTTTACCCTCAATTAGTTTGTTTTTTTGTTCCAATTACAAACTGTTGTTGTGTAATATCGTAGGTATTGTAATTCAATTTCTAAAGTACCTCCTTTAATCATATGTAGTTTCCTCATGCAAATAAAGGATTTACATTCGTGGAAGCTAGAGTTTATCATCAAAACCTTTAGCCTATACTACGAAGTTGTTGAAGTTACTATTAATCATTTAATTCCTTTCATAGAGATAGAGCTATTCAATGATTTTTAGTTGCAATTGAATTGTTTTTTATTTTATTTATCTACTGTATTTGATGGATAAGTTTAAAGATTTTCTAATTATCCCAATAATATAATATTTAATAATAAAATAATTTAAATTAGTCTTAATTATATTTATTTCTTTATACATTGTACAAACAAGTAAAAAATATATATTTATAAGAAATTTCTTATAAATATTTGGTATGCTAAAAGTAAATTAAACTTTAAACTTGCAATTTTTTACATCAGTTAACACATATAAAACCACAAATTTTAATAAGCAGGTTAGAAGAAAATTTGACTTCATACGTATTTAGATATTAAAGCTATATTTATTTTAGAGTTATTTAAAAGTATCTTCATATTTTTCAATACCTCATTAATTATATGTTTGCTATATGCACAAGGATATATTTGCAGGTAATATTAAATACATATGTGTGTATCGATATATCAAAGGTAAATATTACGATTGATCTTAATATCTTCGAAATTTCTTCATACACGATAATACTGAATATGCATATATTTATTCGTATAAATTTTAAAAATAATTAATCTCTTTATTAATCCTACTTTGTCATGTTCAAAAGTATTAAAATAAACATACTTGTAAAGTACATTTAGTTGAAATTAAATATTTATTAAAATTTAACATTTGTTATAAAAATGAAAGGATGACCTAAATTATTTTAAAATTTTATCTATAAGAAAATTATCATATTTATTAAATATGTATTTATAATAAGGTTATTATAAATGTTCCCTGTATATATGTACAATTAAATTTGAATTTGGATTTAAACTAGTAAAATTTAAGCCTTTTTTTATAAAATTAATGCATTAGAATAAATAAAAAAATTCATTCACTTATAAAATTAATTTTTTCTTTAAATACTATTTTCTTGTATTAAAAAAGTCCTTTACAATTATTCTTCATATTCACACACTAAGACAAGTATATTAGACTTTTTTAAATAGTTATTTTAATTTTTAGAAAAGAAGGTCTTTTTAACCTCCTGAATGTTGATGATTGGAACACTTAACCTCTTAAACTTTTTTTTAACCAAATCAACCCTTAAACTTTAAATAATTCACCTATTCACCTTAGACAATTTATTTTGAGAAGTTCAAGAATATTATTAAGGATCCAAATTTAGGAGTACAAAATAGCAAAAAAGGCAAGTTATAGCCAATCATCAATACATCGCTATATAAAAGAGAAACTAGCACAGTAGCTCTAATTGCATATATGTGAGGGTTGATTTAGTGAGCAAGTTTGTTGTAAAGCCTCCAAGCTTTAAATCCTTCAATTGTTTGACATCAATATGCTTAACTTGCCTTTGGACAAATGGATTATAAATTGTTCCCTTATAACCTATAGTATTGACATTATCAAAGCTTGCTCTTTTTTCTCAGATTGCTTGAATAACCTTTTGTTTCTGTCTATCCAAATCCCATATATTGTGTTGCAAAAATATATTTTGAAAATTATCCACTCACTATCTTTCTTGCTCTGGTCAATGCTGCATAATTGAATGATGCTTAACTAATCTCTATATGAGATGTTTTTATTACACAAATCAATGATTATAGTCTATATTATGAAAGTTTTATCGCATTCAAAGAACAAATGTGCTAAGGTTATATTCTCATTCTTGCATAGGACGCATAATTCAGAGGCTATTTTGAATTTCTTTACCTTGTCCAGCATGCTTAGCTTTCCTTTGAGAGTTAGCCAAGTAATTAAGGATGTCCTCTTATAAGCTTAAGGGAACCAAACTAAATAGTACCAAGGAAATTTTGGCCCCTGCATTCTGATACTATTCCTGTAAGACTTGTTTGTAAATGAGTCAAAAGTATCTAGTTTCCATGTAATAATATTACCTTAGTAAAAAATAATTTGATACCTAAGGTTCATAATTGGTATTGCCTTGGAATAAGTTGAGGACAATGCTTCCTTGATGGTGGAATTGTTAGGGATTATTCCTTTCAAGTGTTAAAGAGAGGGAACATTATGCAAGGGTCTTATTGAGGTCCAATTATCATGCCAAAGAAGAATGTTGCACCATCTCCAATCTTATGTATAATTCTTTTTCTAACTTCATTTCTTAATTTGAGTATGTGAATTATAGTCCAAAAAGAATTTGCTTTAGGCTTAAGACATTATAAGCTACCATATTTTATGTAAAATGTTTAGATCTATTTTACCCACAAGGAACATTTTTCATTGTATATTATCCAAATTCTCTTTATAAATTGCTCCTGGTTAGTGTCTTTAAAATAAAGAATGCCAAGTTGAGAAAAGTACCATTATTGAAAAGTTACAATTACATACGCGCACTCTCTCTCTCTCTCTCACACACACACACAAATACATCACACACACACACACACACACACATGCACACAGACACCCACACACGAGTGCACACACACACACCACACACACACACACTTGCACACGCACACC